>JAAAXO010000218.1:0-30739 GCA_011799875.1 Thinopyrum elongatum | reverse complement strand
GTGAACCTCCTGTTGTTCGTGAAAGGGGTGGGAAATACGTGTTGCCGAGGTATAGAGGGAGGGGTTGGAAAACCGTGGTAAACTCGTCTCCGTAGTTTAGCAGGAGAGTAAGTAGTATAGGACATTATCCATCATTAGGCAACGGTTGTAAGGTAGTAAGTGTACAATCGTCTTTGCAGTGACCTGGGAGTGGCAAGCATAAGGGACTAAGGCGGGGGTAACGTGTCGGATGCGATCATACCAGGACTAAAGCACCGATCCCATCAGAACTCGAAGTTAAGCATGCTTGGGCGAGAGTAGTAATAGGATGGGTGACCTCTTGGAAGTCCTCGTGTGACATTCCCTTTTAAAATTATTTTTTGCGCCTCGTGAAAAACATAACGCACGTGCACGATATATATTAACACCTGTAACCTTATTTTTGAGCGTTTGCGATGTGTTTTATCTCGTCCTGCTCATTGCTCACGCGTCTAGGGACAGCGTTGTGGCGCGAAGAGCGCGTTCTGAAGGGGGTGAAAAAATATGTGTTGCTGCGGTATAGAGGGAGGGGTGAAAACCGTGGTAAACCGTCTCTCGTAGTTGAGCGCGAGAGTAAGAAGTATAGGACATTATCCATTTTAGACAACGGTTTTGTAAAGGTAGTAAGAATGGCAATCGTTTTTTAAGTGTGGACTTGGGAGTGGCAAGCATAGGGCGAAGGCTGGGGTAACATGACGGATGTGATCATAATAGCACTAAAGCACTGGAGCCCATCAGAGCTCCGAAGCGTGCTTGGACGAGAGTAGTACTAGGATGGGTGACCTCCGGAAGTCCTCGTGTTGCTTTCCCTTTTAATTATTTTTTGCGCCTCGTGCAAAACATAAGCACATGCGGCGATAATATTAACCCTGTTATATTATTTTTTCGTTAGCGATACGTTTTAGCTCACTGCTCATTGCTCACCGCGCCTAGGGGCTTGTTGTGGCGCGAAGAGCGCGTTCTGAAAGGGGTGGAAAAATACTTGTTGCTGCGGTATAGAGGGAGGGGTGAAAATCATGGTAACCTTCTCCGTAGTTGAGCGTGAGAGTAGTAGTATAGGACATTTTCATTATTAGGCAACTGTTTTAATGGTAGTAAGAATGTACAATCGTCTTTGTAGTGGACCTTGAATGCAAACATAAGGGATGAAGGCGGGGGTGGCATGCCGATGCGATCATACCAGCACTAAGGCACCGGATCCCATGAGAACTCGAGTTAAGCGTGCTTGGGGCGAGAGTAGTACTAGGATGGTGACCTCTTGGGAAGTCCTCGTGTTACATTCCCTTTTTAATTATTTTTTCGCCTCGTGACAAACATGTCGCACGTGCGTGATATTATTACCCCCGCTATATTCTTTTGAGTTTCCTATATGTTTTAGCTCGCTGCTCATTGCTCTCACGCGCTCTAGGGGCGGCTTTGTGGCGCGAAGAGCGCTTTCTGAAAGGGGTGGAAAAATACGTGTTGCTGCTGTATAGAGGGAGGGGTAGAAACCGTGGTAAACTCGTCCCGTGTTTGAGCGGGAGATTAAGTAGTATAGGACATTATCCATTATTAGGCAACGGTTGTTAATGGTAGTAAAATGTACAATCGTCTTTGCAATGGACCTGGGAGTGGCAAGCATAAGGGACGAAGGCGGGGTAACACGCCGGATGCGATCATAATGGCAGTAAAGCTGTGGATCCCTCAGAACTTCGAAGTTAGCGTGCTTGGGCGAGAGTAGTACTTGGATGTGTGACCTCGTGTGTTCTGAAAGGGTGGGAAATACGTGTTGCCGAGGTAAAAGGGAGGGGTGGAAACCGTGGTAAACTCGTCTCCTAGTTTAGCAGGAGAGTAGTAGTATAGGACATTATCCATCATTGGCACGGTTGTAAAGGTAGTAAAGTGTACAATCGCTTTGGTTGACCTGGGATGGGCAAGCATAAGGGACTAAGGCGGGGTACGTGTCGGATGCATCATACCAGGACTAAGCACCGATCCCATCAGAACTCCGAAGTTAGCATGCTTGGGCGAGAGTAGTAATAGGATGGGTGACCTCTTGGGAAGTCCTCGTGTGACATTCCCTTTTTAATTATTTTTTGCGCCTCGTGACAAACATAACGCACGTGCACGATATATATAACCACTGTTACCTTATTTTTGACGTTTGCGATGTGTTTTACTCGCTGCTCTTGCTCACGCGTCTAGGACAGCGTTGTGGCGCGAAGAGCGCGTTCGAAGGGGGTGAAAAAATATGTGTTGCTGCGGTATAGAGGGAGGGTGAAAACCGTGGTAAACTCGTCTCCGTAGTTGAGCGCGAGAGTAAGAAGTATAGGACATTATCCATTTTTAGACAACGTTTGTAAAGGTAGTTAAGAATGTGCAATCGTTTTTTAAGTGGACTTGGGAGTGGCAAGCATAAGGGACGAAGGCTGGGTACCATGACGGATGATCATATAGCACTAAAGCACTGGGGCCCATCAGAGCTCCGAAGCGTGCTTGGACGAAGTAGTACTAGGATGGGTGACCTCCTGGGAAGTCCTCGTGTTGCATTTCCCTTTTAATTATTTTTTCGCCTCGTGACAACATAAACGCACATGCGCGATATTATTAACCCTGTTATATTATTTTTTACTTAGCATACGTTTTAGCTCACTGCTCATTGCTCGACCGTCTAGGGGCTTGTTGTGGCGCGAGAGCCTTTCTGAAAGGGGTGGAAAAATACGTGTTGCTCGGTATAGAGGGAGGGGTGAAAATCATGGTAACTCGTCTCCGTAGTTGAGCGTGAGAGTAAGTAGTATAGGACATTATTCATTATTAGGCAACTGTTGTAATGGTAGTAAGAATGTACAATCGTCTTTGTAGTGGACCTGTGAATGGCAAACATAAGGGATAAAGGCGGGGGTAGCATGCCGGATGCGATCATACCAGCACTAAGCACCGATCCCATGAGAACTCTGAAGTTAAGCGTGCTTGGGCGAGAGTAGTACTAGGATGGGGACCTCTTGGGAAGTCCTCGTGTTACATTCCCTTTTTAATTATTTTTTCGCCTCGTGACAAACATGTCGCACGTGCGTGATTATATTAACCCCGCTATATCTTTTTGACGTTTCCTATATGTTTTAGCTCGCTGCTCATTGCTCACGCGTCTAGGGGCGGCTTTGTGGCGCGAAGAGCGCATTCTGAAAGGGGTGGAAAAATACGTGTTGCTGCTGTATAGAGGGAGGGGTAGAAACCGTGGTAAACCGTCCCCGTGTTTGAGCGGAGATTAAGTGGTATGGACATTATCCATTATTAGCACAACGGTTGTAATGGTAGTAAGAATGTACAATCGTCTTTGCAGTGGACCTGGGAGTGGCAAGCAAATAGGGACGAAGGCGGGGGTAACACGCCGGATGCGATCATAATGGCAGTAAAGCTGTGGACCCATCAGAACCTTCGAAGTTAAGCGTGCTTGGGCGAGAGTAGTACTTGGATGTGTGACCTGTGTGTTCTGAAGGGGTGGGAAATCGTGTTGCCGAGGTATAGAGGGAGGGGTGAAACCGTGGTAACTCGTCTCCGTAGTTTAGCAGGAGAGTAAGTAGTATAGGACATTATCCATCATTAGGCAACGGTTTGTAAAGTAGTAAGAGTGTACATCGTCTTTGCAGTTAACCTGGGAGTGGCAAGCATAAGGGACTAAGGCGGGGGTAACGTGTCGGATGCGATCATACCAGGACTAAAGCACCATCCCATCAGAACTCCGAATTTAGCATGCTTGGGCGAGAGTATAATAGGATGGGTGACCTCTTGGAAGTCCTCGTGTGACATTCCCTTTTTAATTATTTTTTGCGCCTCGTGACAAACATAACGCACGTGCACGATATATATTAACCCGTTACCTATTTTTGACGTTTGCGATGTGTTTTATCTCGCTGCTCATTGCTCACGCGTCTAGGGACGCGTTGTGGCCAAGAGCGCGTTCGAAGGGGGTGAAAAAATATGTGTTGCTGCGGTATAGAGGGAGGGTGAAACCGTGGTAAACTCGTCTCCGTAGTTGGCGCGAGAGTAGAAGTATAGGCATTATCCATTTTTAGACAACGGTTGTAAAGGTAGTAAGAATGTGCAATCGTTTTTTAAGTGGACTTGGGAGTGGCAAGCATAAGGGACGAAGGCTGGGGTAACATGACGGATGTGATCATATAGCACTAAAGCTATGGAGCCCATCAGAGCTCCGAAGCGTGCTTGGACGAGAGTAGTACTAGGATGGGTGACCTCCTGGGAAGTCCTCGTGTTGCATTTCCCTTTTAATTATTTTTTGCGCCTCGTGACACACTAACGCACATGCCGATATATATTAACCCTGTTATATTATTTTTTACGTTAGCGATACGTTTTAGCTCACTGCTCATTGCTCACTGCGCGCTCTAGGGGCTTGTTGTGGCGCGAAGAGCGCGTTCTGAAGGGGTGGAAAAATACGTGTTGCTGCGGTATAGAGGAGGGGTGAAAATCATGGTAACTCGTCTCCGTAGTTGAGCGTGAGAGTAAGTAGTATAGGACATTATTCATTATTGGCAACTGTTGTAATGGTAGTAAGAATGTACAATCGTCTTTTTAGTGGACCTTGAATGGCAAACATAAGGATGAAGGCGGGGGTAGCATGCGGATGCGATCATACCAGCACTAAGGCACCGGATCCCATGAGAACTCTGAAGTTAAGCGTGCTTGGGCGAGAGTAGTACTAGGATGGGGACCTCTTGGGAAGTCCTCGTGTTACATTCCCTTTTTAATTATTTTTTGCGCCTCGTGACAAACATGTCGCACGTGCGTGATATTATTAACCCCGCTTTATTCTTTTTGACGTTTCCTATATTTTTAGCTCGCTGCTCATTGCTCACGCGTCTAGGGGCGGCTTGTGGCGCGAAGAGCGCATTCTAAAGGGTGGAAAAATACGTGTTGCTGCTTGTATAGAGGGAGGGTAGAAACCGTGGTAAACTCGTCCCCGTGTTTGAGCGGAGATTAAGTAGTATAGGACATTATCCATTATTAGGCAACGGTTGTAAGGTAGTAAATGTACAATCGTCTTTGCATGGACCTGGAAGTGGCAAGCATAAGGGACAAGGCGGGGGTACACCGCGGATGCGATCATAATGGCAGTAAAGTTGTGATCCAATCAGAACTTCGAAGTTAAGCGTGCTTGGGCGAGAGTAGTACTTGATGTGTGACCTCGTGTGTTCTGAAAGGGTGGGAAATACGTGTTGCCGAGGTATAGAGGGAGGGTGGAAACCGTGGTAAACTCGTCTCCGTAGTTTAGCAGGAGAGTAAGTAGTATAGGACATTATCCATCATAGGCAACGGTTGTAAAGGTAGTAAGAGTGTACAATCGTCTTTGCGTTGACCTGGGAGTGGCAAGCATAAGGGACGTAAGCGGGGGTAACGTGTCGGATGCGATCATACCAGGACTAAAGCACCGGATCCCATCAGAACTCCGAAGTTAAGCATGCTTGGGCGAGAGTAGTTAATAGGATGGGTGACCTCTTGGGAAGTCCTCTGTGACATTCCCTTTTTAATTATTTTTTGCGCCTCGTGACAAACAACCGCACGTGCACGATATATATTAACCCTGTACCACTTATTTTTGACGTTTGCGATGTGTTTTATCTCGCTGCTCATTGCTCACGCGTCTAGGGACAGCGTTGTGGGGCGAAGAGAGCGCGTTCGAAGGGGTGAAAAAATATGTGTTGCTGCGGTATAGAGGGAGGGGTGAAAACCGGGGTAAACTCGTCTCCGTAGTTGAGCGCGAGAGTAAGAAGTATAGGACATTATCCATTTTTAGACAACGGTTGTAAAGGTAGTAAAATGTGCAATCGTTTTTTAAGTGGACTTGGGTGGCAAGCAAAGGGACGAAGGCTGGGGTACATGACGGATGTGATCATAATAGCACTAAAGCACTGGAGCCCATCAGAGCTCCGAAGCGTGCTTGACGAGAGTAGTACTAGGATGGGTGACCTCCTGGGAAGTCCTCGTGTTGCTTTCCCTTTTAATTATTTTGCCCTCGTGACAAACATAACGCACATGCGCGATATATATTAACCCTTTATATTATTTTTTACGTTAGCGATACGTTTTAGCTCACTGCTCTTGCTCACGCGTCTAGGGGCTTGTTGTGGCGCGAAGAGCGGTTCTGAAAGGGGTGGAAAATACGTGTTCTGCGGTATAGAGGGAGGGGTGAAAATCATGGTAACCGTCTTCCGTAGTTGAGCTGAGAGTAAGTAGTATAGGACATTATTCATTATTAGGCAACTTTGTAATGGTAGTAAGAATGTACAATCGTCTTTGTAGTGGACCTGTGAATGGCAAACTAAGGGATGAAGGCGGGGGTAGCATGCCGGATGCGATCATACCAGCACTAAGGCACCGGATCCCATAAACTCTGAAGTTAAGCGTGCTTGGGCGAGAGTAGTCTAGGATGGGTGACCTCTTGGGAAGTCCCTCGTGTTACATTCCCTTTTTAATTATTTTTTGCGCCTCGTGACAAACATGTCGCACGTGCGTGATATTATTAACCCCGCTATATTCTTTTTGAGCGTTTCCTATATGTTTTTAGCTCGCTGCTCATTGCCACGCGTCTAGGGGCGGCTTTGTGGCGCGAAGAGCGCATTCTGAAGGGGTGGAAAAAATACGTGTTGCTGCTGTTAGAGGGAGGGGTAGAAACCGTGGTAAACTCGTCCCCGTGTTTGAGCGGGAGATTAAGTAGTATAGGACATTATCCATTATTAGGCAACCGGTTGTAATGGTTAATGTACAATCGTCTTTGCAAGTGGACCTGGAGTGGCAGAGCATAAGGGACAGCGGGGGTAACACGCCGGATGCGATCATAATGGCAGTAAAGCTGTGGATCCCTCAGACTTCGAAGTTAAGCGTGCTTGGGCGAGAGTAACTTGGATGTGTGACCTCGTTGTGTTCTGAGGGTGGGAAATACGTGTTGCCGAGGTATAGAGGGAGGGGTGGAAACCGTGGTAACCTCGTCTCCGTAGTTTAGCAGGAGAGTAAGTAGTATATGGACATTATCCATCATTAGGCAACGGTTGTAAAGGTAGTAAGAGTGTACATCGTCTTTGCAGTTGACCTGGGAGTGGCAAGCATAAGGGACTAAGGCGGGGGTAACGTGTCGGATGCGATCATACCGGGACTAAAGCACCGGATCCCATCAGAACTCCGAAGTTAGCATGCTTGGGCGAGAGTAGTATAGGATGGGTGACCTCTTGGGAAGTCCTCGTGTGACATTCCCTTTTTAATTATTTTTTGCGCCTCGTGACAAACATAACGCACGTGCACGATATATTTAACCCTGTTACCTTATTTTTGACGTTTGCGATGTGTTTTATCTCGCTGCTCATTGCTCACGCGTCTAGGGAGCGTTGTGGCCGAAGAGCGCGTTCGAAGGGTGAAAAAATATGTGTTGCTGCGTTATAGAGGGAGTGAAAAACCTGGGTAAACTCTGTCTCGTAGTTGAGCGCGAGAGTAAAAGTATAGGACATTATCCATTTTTAGACAACGGTTGTAAAGTAGTAAGAATGTGCAATCGTTTTTTAAGTGGACTTGGGAGTGGCAAGCATAAGGGACGAAGGCTGGGGTAACATGACGGATGTGATCATAATAGCACTAAAGCACTGGAGCCCATCAGAGCTCCGAGCGTGCTTGGACGAGAGTAGTACTAGGATGGGTGACCTCCTGGGAAGTCCTCGTGTTGCATTTCCTTTTAATTATTTTTGGCGCCTCGTGACAACATAAGCACATGCGCGATATATATTAACCCTGTTATATTATTTTTTACGTTAGCGATACGTTTTAGCTCACTGCTCATTGCTCACAGCGCTAGGGCTTGTTGTGGCGCGAAGAGCGCGTTCTGAAGGGGTGGAAAAATACGTGTTGCTGCGGTATAGAGGGAGGGGTGAAAATCATGGTAACTCGTCTCCGTAGTTGAGCGTGAGAGTAAGTAGTATAGACATTATTCATTATTAGGCAACTGTTGTAATGGTAGTAAGAAGGTACAATCGTCTTTGTAGTGGACCTTGAATGGCAACATAAGGGATGAAGGCGGGGGTAGCATGCCGGATGCGATCATACCAGCACAAAGGCACCGGATCCCATGAGAACTCTGAAGTTAACGTGCTTGGGCGAGAGTATTACTAGGATGGGTGACCTCTTGGGAAGTCTCGTTGTTACATTCCCTTTTTAATTTATTTTTTGCGCCTCGTGACAAACAGGTCGCACGTGCGTGATATATATTAACCCCGCTTATATTTTTTGACGTTTCCTATATGTTTTACTCGCTGCTCATTGCTCACGCGTCTAGGGGCGCTTTGTGGCGCGAAGAGGCGCATTCTGAAAGGGTGAAAAATACGTGTTGCTGTGTTAGAGGGAGGGGTAAAAACCTTGGTAAACTCGTCCCCGTGTTTGACGGGAGATTAAGTAGTATAGGACATTATCCTTATTAGGCAACGGTTGTATGGTAGTAAGAATGTACAATCGTCTTTGCAGTGGACCTGGGAGTGGCAAGCATAAGGGACGAAGGCGGGGGTAACACGCCGGATGCGATCATAATGGCAGTAAAGCTGTGGATCCATCAGAACTTCGAAGTTAACGTGCTTGGGCGAGAGTAGTACTTGGATGTGTGACCTCGTGTGTTCTGAAGGGGTGGGAATACGTGTTGCCGAGGTATAGAGGGAGGGGTGGAAACCGTGGTAAACCGTCTCGTAGTTTAGCAGAGAGTAAGTAGTATAGGACTTATCCATCATTAGGCAACGGTTTAAAGGTAGTAAGAGTGTACAATCGTCTTTGCAGTTGACCTGGGAGTGGCAAGCATAAGGGACTAAGGCGGGGGTAACGTGTCGGATGCGATCATACCAGGACTAAAGCACCGGATCCCATCAGAACTCCGAAGTTAAGCATGCTTGCGAGAGTAGTAATAGGATGGGTGACCTCTTGGAGTCCTCTGTGACATTCCCTTTTAATTATTTTTTTGCGCCTCGTGACAAACATAACGCACTGGCACGATATATATTAACCCTGTTACCTTATTTTTGACGTTTGCGATGTGTTTTATCTCGCTGCTCATTGCCTCACGCTCTAGGGACAGCGTTGTGGCGCGAAGAGCGCGTTCGAAGGGGGTGAAAAAATATGTGTTGCTGCGGTATAGAGGGAGGGGGTGAAAACCGTGGTAAACTCGTCTCCGAGTTGAGCGCAGAGATAAGAAGTATAGGACATTATCCATTTTTAGACAACGGTTTGTAAAGGTAGTAAGAATGTGCAATCGTTTTTAATGGACTTGGAGTGGCAAGCATAAGGGACGAAGGCTGGGTAACATGACGGATTGGATTCATAATAGCACTAAAGCACTGGAGCCCATCAGAGCTCCGAAGCGTGCTTGACGAGAGTAGTACTAGGATGGGTGACCTCCTGGGAAGTCCTCGTGTTGCATTTCCCTTTTATTATTTTTTTTGCGCCTCGTACAAACATAACGCACATGCGCGATTATATTACCCTGTTATATTATTTTTTTACGTTAGCATACGTTTTTAGCTCACTGCTCATTGCTCACGCGTCTAGGGGCTTGTTTTGGCGCGAAGACGCGTTTCTGAAAGGGTGGAAAAATACGTGTTGGCTGCGGTATAGAGGGGGGGTGAAAATCATGGTAACTCGTCTCCGTAGTTGAGCGTGAGAGTAGTAGTATAGGACATTATTCATTATTAGGCAACTGTTGTAATGGTAATTAGAATGTACATCGTCTTTGTAGTGGACCTGTGAATGGCAAACATAAGGGATGAAGGCGGGGTAGCATGCCGGATGCATCATACCAGCACTAAGGCACCGGATCCCATGAGAACTCTGAAGTTAAGCGTGCTTGGGCGAGAGTAGTACTAGGATGGGTGACCTCTTGGGAAGTCCTCGTGTTACATTCCCTTTTTAATTATTTTTGCGCCTCGTGACAAACATGTCGCACGTGCTGATTATATATAACCCCGCTATATTCTTTTTGACGTTTCCTATATGTTTTAGCTCGCTGCTCATTGCTCACGCGTCTAGGGGCGGCTTTGTGGCGCGAAGAGCGCTTCTGAAAGGGGTGGAAAATAACGTGTTGCTGCTGTATAGAGGAGGGGTAAACCGTGGTAAACTCGTCCCCGTGTTTGAGCGGGAGATTAAGTGTATAAGGACATTCCATTATTAGCAACGGTTGTATGGGTAGTAAGAATTTACAATCGTCTTTGCAGTGGACCTGGGAGTGGCAAGCATGGGACGAAGGCGGGGGTAACACCCGGATGCGATCATAATCAGCAGTAAAGCTGTGGATCCCATCAGAACTTCGAAGTTAAGCGTGCTTGGGCGAGGAGTAGTACTTGGATGTGTGACCTCGTGTGTTCTGAAGGGGGGGGGAATACGTGTTGCCGGGTATAGAGGGAGGGGTGGAAACCGTGGTAAACTCGTCTCCGTAGTTTAGCAGGAGAGTAAGTAGTATAGGACATTATCCATCATTAGGCAACGGTTGTAAAGGTAGTAAGAGTGTACAATCGTCTTTGCAGTTGACCTGGGAGTGGCAAGCATAAGGGACTAAGGCGGGGTAACGTGTCGGATGCGATCATACCAGGACTAAAGCACCGGATCCCATCAGAACTCCGAAGTTAAGCATGCTTGGGCGAGAGTAGTAATAGGATGGGTGACCTCTGGGAATCCTCGTGTGACATTCCCTTTTTAATTATTTTTTGCGCCTCGTGACAAACAAACGCACGTGCACGATATATATAACCCTGTTACCTTATTTTTGACGTTTGCGATGTGTTTTATCTCGCTGCTCATTGCTCACCGCTTCTAGGGACAGCGTTGTGGCGCGAAGAGCGCGTTCGAAGGGGGTGAAAAATATGTTTGTGCTGCGGTATAGAGGGAGGGGTGAAAACCGTGGTAAACTCGTCTCCGTAGTTGAGCGCGAGATAAGAAGTATAGGACTTATCCATTTTTAGACAACGGTTGTAAAGGTAGTAAGAATGTGCAATCGTTTTTTAAGTGGACTTGGTTGGCAAGCATAAGGACGAAGGCTGGGGTAACATGACGGATGTGATCATAATAGCACAAAGCACTGGAGCCCAGATAGCTCCGAAGCGTGCTTGACGAGAGTAGTACTAGGATGGGTGACCTCCTGGGAAGTCCTCGTGTTGCATTTCCCTTTTATATTCTTTGCGCCTCGTGACAAACTTAACGCACATGCGCGATATATATAACCCTGTTATATTTTTTTTACGTTAGCGATACGTTTTAGCTCACTGCTCATTGCTCACGCGCTCTAGGGGCTTGTTGTGCGAAGAGCGCGTTCTGAAAGGGTGGAAAAATACGTGTTGCTGCGCGTATAGAGGAGGGGTGAAAATCATGGTAACTCGTCTCCGTAGTTGAGCGTGAGAGTAAGTAGTATAGGACATATTCATTATTAGGCAACTGTTGTAATGGTAGTAAGAATGTACAATCGTCTTTGTAGTGGACCTGTGAATGGCAAACATAAGGGATGAAGGCGGGTAGCATGCCGGATGCGATCATACCAGCACTAAGGCACCGGATCCCATAAGAACTCTGAAGTTAAGCGTGCTTGGCGAGAGTATATACAGGATGGGTGACCTCTTGGGAAGTCCTCTTGTTACATTCCCTTTTTAATTATTTTTGCGCCTCGTGACAAACATGTCGCACGTGCGTGATATATATTAACCCCGCTTATTCTTTTTGACGTTTCCTATATGTTTAGCTCGCTGCTCATTGCTCACGCGTCTAGGCGGCTTTGTGGCGCGAAGAGCGCATTCTGAAAGGGTGGAAAAATACGTGTTGCTGGTATAGAGGGAGGGGTAGAACCGTGGTAAACTCGTCCCCGTGTTTGAGCGGGAGATTAAGTAGTATAGGACATTATCCTTATTAGGCAACGGTTGTAATGGTAGTAAGAATGTACAATCGTCTTTGCATGGACCTGGGAGTGGCAACATAAGGGACGAAGGCGGGGGTAACACGCCGGATGCGATCATAATGGCAGTAAAGCTGTGGATCCCATCAGAACTTCGAAGTTAAGCGTGCTTGGGCGAGAGTAGTACTTGGATGTGTGACCTCGTGTGTTCTGAGGGGTGGAAAATACGTGTTGCCGAGGTATAGAGGGAGGGGTGAAAACCGTGGTAAACTCTTCTCCGTAGTTTACAGGAGAGTAAGTAGTATAGGACATTATCCATCATTAGGCAACGGTTGTAAAGGTAGTAAGAGTGTACAATCGTCTTTGCAGTTGGACCTGGGAGTGGGCAAGCATAAGGGACTAAGGCGGGGGTAACGTTGCGGATGCGATCATACCAGGACTAAAGCACCGATCCCATCAGAACTCCGAAGTTAAGCATGCTTGGGCGAGAGTAGTAATAGATGGGTGACCTCTTGGAGTCCTCGTGTGACATTCCCTTTTTAATTATTTTTTGCGCCTCGTGACAAACATAACGCACGTGCACGATAATATTAACCCTGTTACCTTATTTTTGACGTTTGCGATGTTTTTATCTCGCGCTCTTGCTCCAGCGTCTAGGGACAGCGTTGTGGCGCGAAGAGCGCGTTCGAAGGGGGTGAAAAAATATGTGTTGCTGCGGTATAGGGGAGGTGAAAACCGTGGTAAACTCGTCTCCGTAGTTGAGCGCGAGAGTAAGAAGTATAGACATTATCCATTTTTAGACAACGGTTGTAAAGGTAGTAAGAATGTGCAATCGTTTTTTAAGTGGACTTGGGAGTGGCAAGCATAAGGGACGAAGGCTGGGGTAACATGAGGATGTATCATAATAGCACTAAAGCATGGAGCCCATCAGAGCTCCGAAGCGTGCTTGGACGAGAGTAGTACTAGGATGGGTGACCTCCTGGGAAGTCCTCGTGTTGCTTTCCTTTAAATTATTTTTGCGCCTCGTGACAACACATAACGCACATGCGGCGAATATATATAACCTGTTATTTTTTTTTTACGTTAGCGATACGTTTTTAGCTCACTGCTCATTGCTCACGCGTCTAGGGGCTTGTGTGGCGCGAAGAGCGCGTTCTGAAAGGGTGGAAAAATACGTTGTTGCTGCGGTATAGAGGGAGGGGTGAAAATCATGGTAACTCGTCTCCGTAGTTGAGCGTGAGAGTAAGTAGTATAGGACATTATTCATTATAGGCACTGTTGTAATGGTAGTAAGAATGTACAATCGTCTTTGTAGTGGACCTGTGAATGGCAAACATAAGGGATGAAGGCGGGGGGTAGCATGCCGGATGCGATCATACCAGCACAGGCACCGATCCCATGAGAACTCTAAGTTAAGCGTGCTTGGGCAGGAGTAGTACTGATGGGGACCTCTTGGGAAGTCCTCGTGTTACATTCCCTTTTTATTATTTTTGCCTCGTGACAAACATGTCGCACGTGCGTGATATATATTAACCCCGCTATATTCTTTTTGACGTTTCCTATATGTTTTAGCTCGCTGCTCATTGCTCACGCGTCTAGGGGCGGCTTTGTGGCGCGAAGAGCGCATTCTGAAAGGGGTGGAAAAATACGTGTTGCTTGCTGTATAGAGGGAGGGGTAGAAACCGTGGTAAACTCGTCCCCGTGTTTGACCGGGAGATTAAGTAGTATAGGACATTATCCATTATTAGGCAACGGTTGTAATGGTAGTAAGAATGTACAATCGTCTTTGCAGTGGACCTGGAGTGGCAAGCATAGGACGAAGGCGGGGGTAACACGCGGAATGCGATCATAATGGCAGTAAAGCTTGTATCCCATCAGAACTTCGAAGTTTAAGCGTGCTTGGCGAGAGTATTACTGGATGTGTGACCTCGTGTGTTCTGAAAGGGGTGGGAAATACGTGTTGCCGAGGTATAGAGGGGAGGGGTGGAAACCGTGGTAAATCGTCTCCGTAGTTTAGCAGGAGAGTAAGTCATTAGGACATTATCCATCATTAGGCAACGGTTGAAAGGTAGTAAGAGTGTACAATCGTCTTTGCAGTTGACCTGGAGTGGCAAGCATAAGGGACTAAGGCGGGGGTACGTGTCGGATGCGATCATACCAGGACTAAAGCAACCGGATCCCATCAGAACTCCGAAGTTAAGCATGCTTGGGCGAGAGTAGTAATAGGATGGGTGACCTCTTGGGAAGTCCTCGTGTGACATTCCCTTTTTAATTATTTTTTTGCGCCTCGTGACAAACATAACGCACGTGCACTATATATATTACACCGTTTACCTTATTTTTGACGTTTGCGATGTGTTTTATCTCGCTGCTCATTGCTCACGCGTCTAGGGACAGCGTTGTGGCGCGAAGAGCGCGTTCGAAGGGGTGAAAATATGTGTTTGCGGTATAGAGGGAGGGGTGAAAACCGTGGTAAACTCGTCTCTCGTAGTTGAGCGCGAGAGTAAGAAGTATGGACATATATCCATTTTTAGACAACGGTTGTAAAGGTAGTAAGAATGTGCAATCGTTTTTAAGTGGGACTGGGAGTGGCAAGCATAAGGGCGAAGGCTGGGGTAACATGACGGATGTGATCATAATAGCACTAAAGCACTGGAGCCCATCAGAGCTCCGAAGCGTGCTTGGACAGAGTAGTACTAGGATGGGTGACCTCCTGGGAAGTCCTCGTTTGCATTTCCCTTTTAATTATTTTTTGCGCCTCGTGACAAAACATAACGCACATGCGCGATATAATTAACCCTGTTATATTATTTTTACGTTAGCGATACGTTTTAGAGCTCACTGTCTCATTGTCTCATGTGGACCTCGCTGTGTGTTGAAAGGGGTGGGAAATACGTGTTGCCAGGAGGTATAGAGGGAGGGGTGGGGTGGAAACCGTGGTAAACTCGTCTCCGTAGTTTAGCAGGAGAGTAAGTAGTATAGGAATTATCCATCATTAAGGCAACGGTTGTAAAGGTAGTAAGAGTGTACAATCGTCTTTGCAGTTGACCTGGGAGTGGCAAGCATAAGGGACTAAGGCGGGGTGGTAACGTGTCGGATGCGATCATACCAGGACTAAAGCACCGGATCCAACAGAACTCGAAGTTAAGCATAGCTTGGGCGAGAGTAGTAATAGGATGGGTGACCTCTTGGGAAGTCCTCGTGTGACATCATTTTTAATTATTTTGCAGCCTCTGACAAACATAACGCACATGCACGATATTATTCACCCTGTTACCTTATTTTTGACGTTTGCGATGTGTTTTATCTCGATGCTCATTTGCTCCACGGCTAGGGACAGAGTGTGGCGCGAAGAGCGCGTTCCGAAGGGGTGAAAAAATATGTGTGCTGCGGGTATAGAGGGAGGGGTGAAAAACCTGGTTAAACTCGTCTCCGTAGTTGAGCGCGAGAGTAAGAAGTATAGGACATATCCTTTTAGACAACGGTTGTAAAGGTAGTAAGACGTGCAATCGTTTTTAAGTGGACTTGGGAGTGGCAAGCATAAGGGACGAAGGCTGGGGGGACATGACGGAGGTGATCATAATAGCACTAAAGCACTGGGAGAGCCCATCAGAGCTCCGAAGCGTGCTTGGACGAGAGTAGTACTAGGATGGGTGACCTCATGGGAAGTTCCTCGGTTGAATTTCCCTTTTAATTATTTTTTGCGCCTCGTGACAAACATAACGCACATGCGCGATATATATTAACCCTGTTATATATTATTTTTACGTAGCCGATACGTTTTAGCTCACTGTCATTGCTCACGCGTCTAGGGTGTTGTTGTGCGCGAAGAGCGCGTCTGAAAGGGGTGGAAAAATACGTGTTGCTTGCGGTATAGAGGGCGGAGGTGGAAAATCCTGGTAACATCGTCTCGTAGTTGAGCGTGAGAGTAAGTAGTATAGGACATTATTCATTATATTAGGCAACTGTTGTAATGGTAGTAAGAATGTACAAGTCTTCGTGGTAGTGGAACGGGAATGGCAAACATTAAGGGGATGAAGGGGGGTAGCATGCCGGATGCGATCATACCAGCACTAAGGCACCGGATCCCAGTGAGAACTCTGAAGTTAAGCGTGCTTGGGCGAGAGTAGTACTAGGATGGGTGACCTCTTGGGAAGTCCTCGTGTTACATTCCCTTTTTAATTATTTTTTGCGCCTGTGACAAACATGTCGCACAGTGCGTGATATATATTAACCCCGCTATATTCTTTTTACGTTTCCTATATGTTTTAGCTCGCTGCTCATGCTCACGCGTCTAGGGGCGGGCTTTGTGGCGCGAAGAGCGCATCTGAAAGGGGTGGAAAAATACGTGTTGTTGCTGCTGTATAGAGGGAGGGGTAGAAACCGTGGTAAACTCGTCCCCGTGTTGAGCGGAGAGGTAAAGTGTATAGGACATTATCCATTATTAGGCAACGGTTGTAATGGTAGTAAGAATATACATCGTCTTTGCATGGACCTGGGGAGTGGCAAGCATAAGGGACAAAGGCGGGGGTAACACGCGGATGCGATCATAATGGCAGTAAAGCTGTGGATCCCCTCAGAACTCGGGTTAAGCGTGCTTGGGCGAGAGTAGTTACTTGGATGTGTGACCTGTGTGTTCTGAAAGGGGTGGGAAATAGTGTTGCCGAGGGTATAGAGGGAGGGGTGGAAAACCGTGGTAAAACTCGTCTCCGTAGTTTAGCAGGAGAGTAAGTAGTATAGGACATTATCCATCATTAGGAACGGTTTAAAGGTAGTAAGAGTGTACAATCGTCTTTGCAGTTGACCTGGAGTGGCAAGCATAAGGGACTAACGGCGGGGTAACGTGTCGGATGCGATCATACCAGGCTAAAGCACCAGATCAATCAGAACTCCGAAGTAAGCATGTTGGGCGGAGAGTAGTAATAGGAGGGGGAACCTCGTGGGAAGTCCTCGTTGTGACATTCCCTTTTTAATTATTTTTTGCGCTCGTGACAAAAATAACGCACATGCACGATATATATTAACCCGTTACCTTATTTTTGACGTTTGCGATGTGTTTTATCCGCTGCTCATTGCTTCACGCGTTAGGGACAGCGTTGTGGCGCGAAGAGCGCGTGTCCGAAGGGGGTTGAAAAAATGTGTTGCTGCGGTATAGAGGGAGGGGTGAAAACAGTGGTAAACTCGTCTCCGTAGTTGAGCGCGGTGAGAGTAGAAGTATAGGACATTATCCATTTTTAGACAACGTTGTAAAGAGTTAAGTAGGAGAAGTGCCAATTTTTTAAGTGGACTTGGGAGTGGCAAGCATAAGGGACGAAGGCTGGGGTAACATGACGGATGTGATCATAATCGCATAAAGCACTGGAGCCCATCAGAGCTCCGAAGCGTGCTTGGACGAGAGTAGTACTAGGTGGGTGACCTCCTGGGAGTCCTCGTGTTGCATTTCCCTTTTAATTATTTTTTGCGCCTCGTGACAAACATAACGCACATAGCGCGATATAATTAACCCTGTTATATTTTTTACGTTAGCGATAGTTTTAGCTCACTGCTCATTGCTCACGCGCTAGGGGCTTGTTTGTGCGCGAAGAGCGCGTTCTGAAAGGGGTTGGAAATACGTGTTGCTGACGGTTATAGAGGAGGGGTTGAAAATCATGGTAACTCGTCTCCGTAGTTGAGCGTGAGAGTAAGTAGTGATAGGACATTATTCATATTAGGCAACTGTTGTAATGGTAGATAAGAATGTACAATCGTCTTTGTAGTGGACCTGTGAATGGCAAACATAAGGGATGAAGGCGGGGGGGGGGTAGCATGCCGGATGCGATCATACCAGCACTAGGCACCGGATCCCATGAGAACTTGAGTTAGCGTGCTGGGCGAGAGAGTAGTACTAGGATGGGTGACCTCTTGGGAAGTCCTCGTGTACATTCCCTTTTTTAATTATTTTTTGCGCCTCGTGACAAACATGTCGCACGTGCGTGATATATATTAACCCCGCTATATTCTTTTTGACGTTTCTATATGTTTTAGCTCGCTGCTCATGCTCACGCGTCTAGGGCGGCTTGTGGCGCGAAGAGCGATTCTGAAAGGGGTGGAAAAATACGTGTTGCTGTGTTATAGAGGAGGGGTAGAAACCGTGGTAAACTCGTCCGTGGTTTTGGAGCGGGAGATTAAGTAGTATAGGACAATTATCCATTATTAGGACAACGGTTTTGTAATGGTGTAAGAATGTACAATCGTCTTTGCAATGGACCTGGGAGGTGGCAAGCATAAGGGACAAGGGCGTGGGGGTACACGCGGATGCGATCATAATGGCCGAGTAAAGCTGTGGATCCCATCAGAACTTCGAATAGTTAAGCGTGCTGGGCGGAGAGTAGTAATTGGATGTGTGACCTGTGTGTCTGAAGGGGTGGGAAAATACGTGTTGCCGAGGTATAGAGGGAGGGGTGGGAAACCGTGGTAAACTCGTCTCGTAGTTTGCAGGAGAGTAAGTAGTATAGGACATTATCCATCATTAGGCAACGGTTGTAAAGGTAGATAAGAGTGTAAGAGTGTACAATCGTCTTTGCAGTTGACCTGGGAGTGGCAAGCATAAGGGACTAAGGGGGGGTAGGTAACGTGTCGGATGCGATCATACAGGACTAAAGCACCGGATCCATCAGAACTTCGAAGTAAGCATGCTTGGCGGAGCGAGTAGTAATAGGATGGTGACTCTTGGGAAGTCCTCGTGTGACATTCCCTTTTTAATTATTTTGCCCTCGTGAAAACAAACGCACGTGACGATATATTTAACCCTGTTACACTTATTTTTGACGTTTGCGATGTGTTTTTATCTCGGCTCATGCTCACGCGTAGGGACAGCGTGTGGCGCGAAGAGGACGTTCCGAAGGGGGTTGAAAAAATATGGTGTGGCTCGGTATAGAGGGAGAGGGTGAAAACCGTGGTAAAATCGTCTCCGTAGTGAGCGCGAGAGTAAGAAGTATAGGACATTATCCATTTTTAGACAACGGTTGTAAAGGTAGTAGAAGGTGCAATCGTTTTTAAGGGACTTGGGGTGGCAAGCATAAGCGAAGGCTGGGTAACATGACGGGATTGATCATATAGCACTAAAGCACTGGAGCCCATCAGAGCTCCGAAGCGTGCTGGACGAGAGTAGTACTAGGATGGGTGACCTCTGGGAAGTCCTCGTGTTGATTTCCCTTTTAATTATTTTTTGCGCCTCGTGACAAACATAACGCACATGCGCGATATATTTAACCCTGTTATATATTTTTTACGTTAGCGATACGTTTAGCTCACTGTCATGTCACGCGTCTAGGGCTTGTTGTGGCGCGAAGAGCGCGTTCTGAAAGGGGTGGAAAAATACGTTGTTGCTGCGGTATAGAGGGAGGGTGATGAAAATCATGTGGTAACTCGTCTCCGTAGTGAGAGTGAGAAGTAAGTAGTATAGGACATATTCTTATTATTAGGCACTTGTTGTAATGGTAGTAAGAATGTACAATCGTCTTTGAGTGGACCTGTGAATGGCAACATAAGGGATGAAGGCGGGGGTAGCATGCGGATGCGATCATACCAGCACTAAGGCACCGGATCCCATGAGAACTCTGAAGTAAGCGTGCTTGGCGAGAGTAGTACTAGGATGGGTGACTCTTGGGAAGTCCTCGTGTTACATTCCCTTTTTAATTATTTTTGCGCCTCGTGACAAACATGTCGCACGTGCGTGATATATATTAACCCCGCTATATTCTTTTGACGTTTCCTATATGTTTTAGCTCGCTGCTCATTGCTCACGCGTCTAGGGGGGCTTTGTGGCGCGAAGAGCCTTCTGAAAGGGGTGGAAAAAATACGTGTGTGCTGTTTATAGAGGGAGGGGTAGAAACAGTTGGTAAACTCGTCCCCGTGTTTGAGCGGGGGATTAAGTAGTATAGGACATACCATTATTAGGCAACGGTTGTAATGGTAGTAAGAATGTACAATCGTCTTTGCAATGGACCTGGGAGTGGCAAGCATAAGGGACGAAGGCGGGGGAACACGGCGGAGCGCATCATAATGGGACAGTAAAGTGTGGATCCCATCAGAACTCGAAGTTAGCGTGCTTGGGCGAGAGTAGTTACTTGGATGTGTGACTCCCGTGTGTTCTGAAAGGGGTGGGAAATACGTGTTGCCGAGGTATAGAGGGAGGGGTGGAAACCCGTGTAAATCGTCTCCGTAGTTTAGCAGGAGAGTAAGTAGATAGGGATATCCATCATTAGGCAACGGTTTGTAAAGGTAGTAAGAGTGTACAATCGTATTTGCAGTTGACCTGGGAGGGGTGGCAAGCATAGGGACTAAGGAGGGGGTGTGGTAACGTGTCGGATGCGATCATACGGACTAAGCACCGGATCCACATCGAACTCCGAAGTTAAGCATGCTTGGGCGAAGTGTAATAGATGGGTGACCTCTTGGGAAGTCCTCGTGTGCATTCCCTTTTTAATATTTTTTGCGCCTCGTGACAAACATAACGCACATGCACGTATATATTAACCCGTTACCTTATTTTGACGTTTGCGATGGTTTTATCGATGCTCATATGCTACGCGTCGAGGACACTGAGGTTGTGGCGCGAAGAGCGCGTTCGAAGGGGTGAAAAAAATATGTGTGCTGCGGTATAGAGGGAGGGGGTTAGAAAACCGTGGTAAACTCGTCTCGTAGTGAGCGCGAGAGTAAGAAGTGTAGGACATTATCCATTTTTAGACAACGGTGTAAGGTAGTAAGAAGTGCAATCGTTTTTTAAGTGGACTTGGGAGTGGAAGATATAGGGACGAAGGCTGTGGGGAGGTAACATGACGGATGTGGTAATAGCACTAAAGCAACTGGAGCCCATCAGAGTCTCACAGCGTGCTTGGACGAGAGTAGTACTAAGGGATATGGTTGACTCTCCTGGGAAGTCCTCGTGTTGCATTTCCTTTTAATATTTTTGCGCCTCGTGACAAACATAACGCACATGCGCGATTATATTACCCTGTTATATATTTTTTACGTTAGCGATACGTTTAGCTAATGCTCATTGCTCCGCGTCTAGGGGCTTGTTGTGGCGCGAAGAGCGCGTTCTGAAAGGGTGGAAAAATAGTGTGCTGCGCGTATAGAGGGAGGGGTGAAAATCATGGTAACTCGTCTCGTAGTGAGCGGTGAGAGTAAGTAGTATAGGACAATTTCATTATTAGGCAAACTGTTGTAATGGTAGTAAGAATGTACAATCGTCTTTGTAGGGGACCGGTGAATGGCAAACTAAGGATGGAAGGCGGGGGTAGCATGACGGATGCGATCATACCAGCACAAGGCACGGATCCCGATGAGAACCCTAAGTTAAGCGTGCTTGGGCGCGAGTAGTACTAGGATGGGTGACCTCTTGGGAAGTCCTCGTGTTACATTCCCTTTTTAATTATTTTTGCGCCTCGTGACAACATGTCGCTACGTGTGCGTGATATATATTAACCCCGATATATTCTTTTTGACGTTTCCTATATGTTTTAGTCGCTGCTCATTGCTCACGCGTCAAGGGGGCTTTGTGGCGCGAAGAGCGCCATTCTAAAAGGGTGGGAAAGAAAAATACGGTTGCTGCTGTATAGAGGAGGGGTAGAAACGTGGTAACTCGTCCCCGTGGTTTTGAGCGGAGTTAAGTAGTATAGGACATTATACATTATTAGGCAACGGATGTAATGGTAGGAAGAATGTAAATCGTCTTTGAAGTGGACCTGGGAGTGGCAAGCATAAGGGACGAAGGCGGGGGGTGGTAAAACGTCGGATGCGATCATAATGGCAGTTAAAGCTGTGGATCCCATCAGAACTTCGAAGTTAAGCGTGCTTGGGCAGAGTAGTACTTGGATGTGTGACTCGTGTGTCTGAAAGGGGTGGAAATACGTGTTGCCGGAGGTATAGAGGGGGGGTGGAAACCGTGGTAAACTCGTCTCCGTAGTTTAGCAGGGAGAGTAAGTGAGTATAGGACATTATCATCATTAGGCAACGGTTGTAAAGGTAGTAAGAGTGTACAATCGTCTTTGCAGTTGACCTGGGAGTGGCAAGCATAAGGGACTAAGGCGGGGGGTAACGTGTCGGATGATCATACCAGGACTAAGACACCGGATCCCATCAGACTCCGAACGTTTAAGCATGCTTGGGCGAGAGTCAGAATAGGATGGGTGACCTCTTGGGAAGCCTCGTGTGACATTCCCTTTTTAATTATTTTTTGCGCCTGTGACAAACATAAACGCACGGCACGATATATATTAACCTGTTACCTTATTTTTGGACGTTTGCGATGTGTTTATCTCGCTGCTCATTGACTAACGCGTCTAGGGACAAGCGTTGTGGCGCGAAGAGCGGTTCCAAGGGGGTGAAAAAAATAGGTGTTGCTGCGGTATAGAGGGAGGGGTGAAAAAACCGTTGTAAACTGTCTCCGTAGTTGAGCGCGAGAGTAAGAAGTATAGGACATTATCCATTTTTAGACACGGTTGTAAAGGTAGTAAGAATGTGCAATCGTTTTTTAAGTGGACTTGGGAGTGGCAAGCATAAGGGACGAGGCTGGGGTAACATGACGGATGTGATCATAATAGCCTAAAGCATGGAGCCCCATCAGGAGCTCCGAAGCGTGCTGGACGGAGTAGTACTAGGAGGGGGACCTCCTGGGAAGTCCTCGGTTGCATTTCCCTTTTAATTATTTTTGCGCCTCGTGACAAACATAACGCACATGCGCGATATATATTAACCCTGTTATATTATTGTTACTTAGCGATACGTTTAGCTCATGCTCATTGCTCACGCGTCTAGGGGGCTGTTGTGCGACGAAGAGCGCGTTCTGAAAGGGTGGCAAAAATACGTGTTGCTGCGGTATAGAGGGAGGGGTGGAAAATCATGGTAACTCGTCTCCGTAGTTGAGCGTGAGAGGTAACTTAGTATAGGACAGTAATTCATTATAGGGCAACTGTTGTAATGGTAGTAAGAATGTACAATCGTCTTTGTAGTCGACCTGTGAATGGCAAACATAAGGATGAAGGGGGGGTAGCATGCGGATGCGATCATACCAAGCACTAAGGCACCGGATCCCATGAGAACTCTAAGTTAAGCGTGCTTGGGCGGAGAGAGTTGTACTAGGATGGGTGACCTCTTGGGAAGTCCTGTGTTACATTCCCTTTTAATTATTTTTTGCGCCTGTGAAAACCATGTGCACGTGCGTGATATATATTTACCCGCTATATTCTTTTTGACTTTTCTATATGTTTAGCTCGCTGCTCATTGCTCACGCGTCAAGGGGCGGCTTTGTGGCGCGAAGAGCGCATTCTAAAAGCGGGTGGAAAAAACGTGTGTGCTGTATAGAGGGGGGTAGGGGAAAACCGTGGTAAACTCGTCCCCGGTTTGAGCGAGCGGCAGATTAGTAGTATAGGACATTATCCATTATTAGGCAACGGTTTTGTAATGGTAGGAAGAATGTCAAATCGTCTTTGGTGACCTGGGAGTGGCAAGACATAAGGGACGAGAGGCGGGGGGGTAACAAGCGGATGCGATCATAATGGTGAGTTAAACTGTGGATCACATCAGACTTCGAAGTGTTAAGGTGCTTGGGCGAGAGTAGTACTTGGATGTGTGACTCGTGTGTGTCTGAAAGGGGTGGGAAATACGTGTTGCGAGAGGTATGAGGGAGGGGTGGAAACCGTGGTAAACTCGTCTCCGTAGTTTAGCAGGAGAGTAAGTAGTATAGGACATTATCCATTATTAGGCAACGGTTGTAAGGTAGTAGAGTGTAAAATCGTTTTGCAGTTGACTGGGGAGTGGCAAGCCTAGGGACTAAGGGGGGGGTAACGTGTCGGATGCGATCATACAGGATCTAAAGCACCGGATCCCATCAGAACTCCGAAGTTAGCATGCTTGGGCGAGAGTAGTAATGAGGATGGGTGACCCTTGGGGAAGTCCTCGTGTGACATTCCCTTTTAATATTTTTTGCGCCTCGTGACAAACATAACGCAAGTGCACGATATATATTAACCCGTTACCTATTTTGACGTTTGCGAGTGTTTTATCTCGCTGCTCATTGCTACGGCTAGGGACAGCGTTTGTGCGCGAAGAGCGCGCGAAGGGGGTGAAAAAATAGTGTGTTGTGCGGGTATAGAGGGGAGGGTGATGAAAACGTGGTAAACTCGTCTCCGTAGTTGAGCGCGAGAGTAAGAAGTATAGGACATTATCCATTTTTAGACAACGGTTGTAAAGGTAGTAAGAATGTGAAGTTTTTTTAAGTGGACTTGGGAGTGGCAAGCATAAGGGACGAAGGCTGGGGTAACATGACGGTGTGATCATAATAGCACTAAAGCACTGGAGCCCATCAGAGCTCGAAGCGTGCTTGGACGAGAGTAGTACTAGGATGGGTGACTCCGGAAGTCCTCGTGTTGCATTTCCCTTTTAATTATTTTTTGGCCTCGTGGACAAACATAACGCACATGCGCGATATATATTAACCACTGTTATATTATTTTTTACGTTTAGCGATACGTTTTTAGCTCACTGCTTATTGCTCACGCGCTAGGGGCTTGTTGTGCGGAAGAGCGCGTTCTGAAAGGGGTGGAAAAATACGTGTTGCTGCGGTATAGAGGGAGGGGTGAATAAAATCATGGTAACTGTCTCCGTAGTTGAGCGTGAGAGAAGTAGTATAGGAATTATTCATTATTAGGCAACGTTGTAATGGTAGTAAGAATGTACAATCGTCTTTGTAGTGGATCATTGTGAATGCAAACATAAGGATGAAGGCGGGGGTTAGGGTAGCATGCCGGATGCGATCGATACCAGCCACTAAGGCACCGGATCCCTGAAACCTGAAGGTAAGCGTGCTGGGGCGAGAGTAGGTAAGTACTAGGATGGGTGACTCTTGGGAGTCCTCATGTTACATTTCCCTTTTAATTATTTTTTGCGCCTCGTGAAAACATGTCGCACGTGCCGTGATTAATATTACCCCGATATATTCTTTCGACTGGTTCATATGTTTTAGCTCGCTGCTCATTGCTCAACGCGTCTAGGGCGGCTTTGTGGCGCGAAGAGCGCATTCTGAAAGGGTGGAAAAATACGTGTTGGTGTGTATAGAAGGAGGGGTCAGAACGTGGTAGTACAACTCGTCCCCGTGTTTGAGGGGGTGAGATTAAGTAGTATAGGACATTATCCATTATTAGGCAACGGTTGTAATGTGTAGTAAAGAATGGTTACAATCGTCTTTGCAGGGACCTGGGTGGCAAGCAATAAGGACGAAAGCAGGGGGGAACACGCCGGATGCGATCATAATGGCACAGTTAAAGCTGTGGATCAAATCGAACTGCGAAAGTTAAGCGTGCATGGGCGAGAGTAGTCTTGGATGTGTGACTCGTTGTTCTGAAAGGGGTGGGAAATACGTGTTGCCGAGGTATAGAGGGAGGGGTGGAAACCGTGGTAAACTCGTCTCCGTAGTTTAGCAGGAGAGTAAGTAGTATAGGACATTATCCATCATTAGGCAACGGTTGTAAAGGTAGTAAGAGTGTACAATCGTCTTTGCAGTTGACCTGGGAGTGGCAAGCATAAGGGACTAAGGCGGGGGTAACGTGTCGGATGCGATCATACCAGGACTAAAGCACCAGATCCCATCAGAACTCCGAAGTTAAGCATGCTTGGGCGAGAGTAGTAATAGGATGGGTGACCTCTTGGGAAGTCCTCGTGTGACATTCCCTTTTTAATTATTTTTTGCGCCTCGTGACAAACATAACGCACGTGCACGATATATATTAACCCCGTTACCTTATTTTTGACGTTTGCGATGTGTTTTATCTCGCTGCTCATTGCTCACGCGTCTAGGGACAGCGTTGTGGCACTAAGAGCGCGTTCCGAAGGGGGTGAAAAAATATGTGTTGCTGCGGTATAGAGGGAGGGGTGAAAACCGTGGTAAACTCGTCTCCGTAGTTGAGCGCGAGAGTCAGAAGTATAGGACATTATCCATTTTTAGACAACGGTTGTAAAGGTAGTAAGAATGTGCAATCGTTTTTTAAGTGGACTTGGGAGTGGCAAGCATAAGGGACGAAGGCTGGGGTAACATGACGGATGTGATCATAATAGCACTAAAGCACTGGAGCCCATCAGAGCTCCGAAGCGTGCTTGGACGAGAGTAGTACTAGGATGGGTGACCTCCTGGGAAGTCCTCGTGTTGCATTTCCCTTTTAATTATTTTTTGCGCCTCGTGACAAACATAACGCACATGCGCGATATATATTAACCCTGTTATATTATTTTTTACGTTAGCGATACGTTTTAGCTCACTGCTCATTGCTCACGCGCCTAGGGGCTTGTTGTGGCGCGAAGAGCGCGTTCTGAAAGGGGTGGAAAAATACGTGTTGCTGCGGTATAGAGGGAGGGGTGAAAATCATGGTAACTCGTCTCCGTAGTTGAGCGTGAGAGTAAGTAGTATAGGACATTATTCATTATTTGGCAACTGTTGTAATGGTAGTAAGAATGTACAATCGTCTTTGTAGTGGACCTCTGAATGGCAAACATAAGGGATGAAGGCGGGGGTAGCATGCCGGATGCGATCATACCAGCACTAAGGCACCGGATCCCATGAGAACTCTGAAGTTAAGCGTGCTTGGGCGAGAGTAGTACTAGGATGGGTGACCTCTTGGGAAGTCCTCGTGTTACATTCCCTTTTTAATTATTTTTTGCGCCTCGTGACAAACATGTCGCACGTGCGTGATATATATTAACCCCGCTATATTCTTTTTGACGTTTCCTATATGTTTTAGCTCGCTGCTCATTGCTCACGCGTCTAGGGGCGGCTTTGTGGCGCGAAGAGCGCATTCTGAAAGGGGTGGAAAAATACGTGTTGCTGTTGTATAGAGGGAGGGGTAGAAACCGTGGTAAACTCGTCCCCGTGTTTGAGCGGGAGATTAAGTAGTATAGGACATTATCCATTATTAGGCAACGGTTGTAATGGTAGTAAGAATGTACAATCGTCTTTGCAATGGACCTGGGAGTGGCAAGCATAAGGGACGAAGGCGGGGGTAACACGCCGGATGCGATCATAATGGCAGTAAAGCTGTGGATCCCATCAGAACTTCGAAGTTAAGCGTGCTTGGGCGAGAGTAGTACTTGGATGTGTGACCTCGTGTGTTCTGAAAGGGGTGGGAAATACGTGTTGCCGAGGTATAGAGGGAGGGGTGGAAACCGTGGTAAACTCGTCTCCGTAGTTTAGCAGGAGAGTAAGTAGTATAGGACATTATCCATCATTAGGCAACGGTTGTAAAGGTAGTAAGAGTGTACAATCGTCTTTGCAGTTGACCTGGGAGTGGCAAGCATAAGGGACTAAGGCGGGGGTAACGTGTCGGATGCGATCATACCAGGACTAAAGCACCGGATCCCATCAGAACTCCGAAGTTAAGCATGCTTGGGCGAGAGTAGTAATAGGATGGGTGACCTCTTGGGAAGTCCTCATGTGACATTCCCTTTTTAATTATTTTTTGCGCCTCGTGACAAACACCACGCACGTGCACGATATATATTAACCCTGTTACCTTATTTTTGACGTTTGCGATGTGTTTTATCTCGCTGCTCATTGCTCACGCGTCTAGGGACAGCGTTGTGGCGAGAAGAGCGCGTTCCGAAGGGGGTGAAAAAATATGTGTTGCTGCGGTATAGAGGGAGGGGTGAAAACCGTGGTAAACTCGTCTCCGTAGTTGAGCGCGAGAGTCAGAAGTATAGGACATTATCCATTTTTAGACAACGGTTGTAAAGGTAGTAAGAATGTGCAATCGTTTTTTAAGTGGACTTGGGAGTGGCAAGCATAAGGGACGAAGGCTGGGGTAACATGACGGATGTGATCATAATAGCACTAAAGCACTGGAGCCCATCAGAGCTCCGAAGCGTGCTTGGACGAGAGTAGTACTAGGATGGGTGACCTCCTGGGAAGTCCTCGTGTTGCATTTCTCTTTTAATTAGTTTTTGCGCCTCGTGACAAACATAATGCACATGCGCGATATATATTAACCCTGTTATATTATTTTTTACGTTAGCGATACGTTTTAGCTCACTGCTCATTGCTCACGCGTCTAGGGGCTTGTTGTGGCGCGAAGAGCGTGTTCTGAAAGGGGTGGAAAAATACGTGTTGCTGCGGTATAGAGGGAGGGGTGAAAATCATGGTAACTCGTCTCCGTAGTTGAGCGTGAGAGTAAGTAGTATAGGACATTATTCATTATTAGGCAACTATTGTAATGGTAGTAAGAATGTACAATCGTCTTTGTAGTGGACCTGTGAATGGCAAACATAAGGGATGAAGGCGGGGGTAGCATGCCGGATGCGATCATACCAGCACTAAGGGACCGGATCCCATGAGAACTCTGAAGTTAAGCGTGCTTGGGCGAGAGTAGTACTAGGATGGGTGACCTCTTGGGAAGTCCTCGTGTTACATTCCCTTTTTAATTATTTTTTGCGCCTCGTGACAAACATGTCGCACGTGCGTGATATATATTAACCCCGCTATATTCTTTTTGACGTTTCCTATATGTTTTAGCTCGCTGCTCATTGCTCACGCGTCTAGGGGCGGCTTTGTGGCGCGAAGAGCGCATTCTGAAAGGGGTGGAAAAATACGTGTTGCTGCTGTATAGAGGGAGGGGTAGAAACCGTGGTAAACTCGTCCCCGTGTTTGAGCGGGAGATTAAGTAGTATAGGACATTATCCATTATTAGGCAACGGTTGTAATGGTAGTAAGAATGTACAATCGTCTTTGCAATGGACCTGGGAGTGGCAAGCATAAGGGACGAAGGCGGGGGTAACACGCCGGATGCGATCATAATGGCAGTAAAGCTGTGGATCCCATCAGAACTTCGAAGTTAAGCGTGCTTGGGCGAGAGTAGTACTTGGATGTGTGACCTCGTGTGTTCTGAAAGGGGTGGGAAATACGTGTTGCCGAGGTATAGAGGGAGGGGTGGAAACCGTGGTAAACTCGTCTCCGTAGTTTAGCAGGAGAGTAAGTAGTATAGGACATTATCCATCATTAGGCAACGGTTGTAAAGGTAGTAAGAGTGTACAATCGTCTTTGCAGTTGACCTGGGAGTGGCAAGCATAAGGGACTAAGGCGGGGGTAACGTGTCGGATGCGATCATACCAGGACTAAAGCACCGGATCCCATCAGAACTCCGAAGTTAAGCATGCTTGGGCGAGAGTAGTAATAGGATGGGTGACCTCTTGGGAAGTCCTCGTGTGACATTCCCTTTTTAATTATTTTTTGCGCCTCGTGACAAACATAACGCACGTGCACGATATATATTAACCCCGTTACCTTATTTTTGACGTTTGCGATGTGTTTTATCTCGCTGCTCATTGCTCACGCGTCTAGGGACAGCGTTGTGGCGCGAAGAGCGCGTTCCGAAGGGGCTGAAAAAATATGTGTTGCTGCGGTATAGAGGGAGGGGTGAAAACCGTGGTAAACTCGTCTCTGTAGTTGAGCGCGAGAGTAAGAAGTATAGGACATTATCCATTTTTAGACAACGGTTGTAAAGGTAGTAAGAATGTGCAATCGTTTTTTAAGTGGACTTGGGAGTGGCAAGCATAAGGGACGAAGGCTGGGGTAACATGACGGATGTGATCATAATAGCACTAAAGCACTGGAGCCCATCAGAGCTCCGAAGCGTGCTTGGACGAGAGTAGTACTAGGATGGGTGACCTCCTGGGAAGTCCTCGTGTTGCATTTCTCTTTTAATTAGTTTTTGCGCCTCGTGACAAACATAATGCACATGCGCGATATATATTAACCCTGTTATATTATTTTTTACGTTAGCGATACGTTTTAGCTCACTGCTCATTGCTCACGCGCCTAGCGGCTTGTTGTGGCGCGAAGAGCGCGTTCTGAAAGGGGTGGAAAAATACGTGTTGCTGCGGTATAGAGGGAGGGGTGAAAATCATGGTAACTCGTCTCCGTAGTTGAGCGTGAGAGTAAGTAGTATAGGACATTATTCATTATTAGGCAACTGTTGTAATGGTAGTAAGAATGTACAATCGTCTTTGTAGTGGACCTCTGAATGGCAAACATAAGGGATGAAGGCGGGGGTAGCATGCCGGATGCGATCATACCAGCACTAAGGCACCGGATCCCATGAGAACTCTGAAGTTAAGCGTGCTTGGGCGAGAGTAGTACTAGGATGGGTGACCTCTTGGGAAGTCCTCGTGTTACATTCCCTTTTTAATTATTTTTTGCGCCTCGTGACAAACATGTCGCACGTGCGTGATATATATTAACCCCGCTATATTCTTTTGGACGTTTCCTATATGTTTTAGCTCGCTGCTCATTGCTCACGCGTCTAGGGGCGGCTTTGTGGCGCGAAGAGCGCATTCTGAAAGGGGTGGAAAAATACGTGTTGCTGTTGTATAGAGGGAGGGGTAGAAACCGTGGTAAACTCGTCCCCGTGTTTGAGCGGGAGATTAAGTAGTATAGGACATTATCCATTATTAGGCAACGGTTGTAATGGTAGTAAGAATGTACAATCGTCTTTGCAATGGACCTGGGAGTGGCAAGCATAAGGGACGAAGGCGGGGGTAACACGCCGGATGCGATCATAATGGCAGTAAAGCTGTGGATCCCATCAGAACTTCGAAGTTAAGCGTGCTTGGGCGAGAGTAGTACTTGGATGTGTGACCTCGTGTGTTCTGAAAGGGGTGGGAAATACGTGTTGCCGAGGTATAGAGGGAGGGGTGGAAACCGTGGTAAACTCGTCTCCGTAGTTTAGCAGGAGAGTAAGTAGTATAGGACATTATCCATCATTAGGCAACGGTTGTAAAGGTAGTAAGAGTGTACAATCGTCTTTG
>JAAAXO010000217.1:0-51916 GCA_011799875.1 Thinopyrum elongatum | reverse complement strand
ACCGCACAAAAATCTGGAGTTGAAATAAGTTTAAAAAAATAAAATCCGTTGTAACAGTATGAGTTTTGTCCGAAACCCTGATACTCGAAAGAGATTGTCCATTTGTAGAGGAAGTGGATCCCAGTTTTCTGCGTAACCCTCTCAACTTTTTAGCATGTGCTATGTGGGTTGAAATGATGATATCGGTGCCCACTTTCAACCTTTTCATATTTCATTTGTAGTGCTTTTCAAATTTCGGGTCGTTAGCTCCAAAAAATCAGTACAATGCTGAAATATAGGACAACTGAAGTCAGAAAGGGTTGAAAAATTGGATGACGTGGCTTTGATGGTGCGTACTGAAGACAAAAAGTATGGAATTGAAATAAGTTTTAAAAAAAAAGAAAATGCCTTTGTAACAGATGAGTTTTCGTCCGGAAAACCATGATACTTCGAAAGAGATTGTCGCATTTTTACACGAAGTGGATCCAGTTTTTGCCGTACCCTCTCAACTTTTTAGCACATGCTATGTGGGTGACAAATGATGATACCATGCCAACTTTCAACCTTGTCAGAGTTCATTTGTAGTGCTCATTCAATTTCAGGGTCCTTTAGTCCTAAAAAAATCAATAATGCAATGTGAAAATAGCAAATGAAGGCAGAAAGGGGTTAAAAACTGATGACGTGGCTTTGAATGGATGCATACTGAAGCACAAAAGGCGGAGTTGAATAAGTTTAAAAAAAATGAAAGGCCTTTGTAACAGAGGAGTTTTCATACAAACCGATTACTTGAAAGAGATTGTCCTTTTGTACACGAAGTGGATCCAGTTTTCCGTTAACCTCTCAACTTTTTAGACATGCTTGTGGGTGAAATGATGATACCATGCCAACTTTAACCTTTTCAGAGTTCATTTGTAGTGCTTTTCAATTTCAGGGTTGTTTAGTCAAAAAAAAATAAGTGTAAAATGCCATGAAAAAATAGAATGAATAGTAAAGAAGAAAGGGTTGAAAATGATGACGTGGCTTTGAATGGTGCATACTGAACGCACCAAAAAGGTCTGGAGTTGAATATAAGTTAAAAAAAAAATGAAATGCTTGTAACCAGATGAGTTTTTCGTCCGAAACCCTGATACTTCGAAAGAGATTGTCCATTTTGTACACGAAGTGGATCCAGTTTCTTTGCGTAACCTCTCAACCTTTTTAGAACATGCTATGGGGTGAAATGATGATACAATGCCAAACTTTAAACCTTTCAGAGTTCATTTGTAGTGCTATTCAATTTCAGGGTCTTTAGCTAAAAAAATCAGTGTAAATGCATGAAAAAATTAGCCAAATGGAAGTCAGAAAGTGTTGAAAATTGATGACGTTGGCTTTGAAAGGGTTGCTACTGAACGCCACAAAAAGTCTTGGAGTTGAAATAAGTTTAAAAAAGATGAAAGGCCTTTGTAAAGATGGTTTTGTACGAAACATGATACTTCGAAATAGATTGTCCAGTTGTACACGAAAGAAAATTCAGATTTTTCCGTTAACCCTCTAACTTTTTAGCACATGCTATTTTTTTTTTGGTTTGTTGGGTGAAAGATGTGATACCATGGCAAACTTTTAACCTTTTCGCAGGTTCATTTTTAGTGCTTTTCAAGTTCAGGGTCGTTTAGCTCAAAAAAAATCAGTCCAGTTAATGCTTGAAAAATAATAGCAAATGAAGTCAGAAAGGGGTTGGAAATGATGACATGGCTTTGATGGTGCATACTGGAACGCATAAAAAGTCTGGAGTTAAATTTGTAAAAAATGAAATGCTTTGTAACGATGAGTTTTCGTCGAACCCTGATACTTCGAAAGAGATTGTCCATTTTGTACACGAAGTGCGATCTAGTTTTGCAGTGTAACCCTCTGAACTTTTTAGCACATGCTATGTGGGTGAAATGCTGATGATACCGTTGCCAAACTTTCAAACCTTTTCAGAGTTCATTGTAGAGCTTTTCAAATTTAAGGGTCGTTTAGCTCAAAAATCAGTAAAATGCTTGAAATATAGAAAATGAAGTCAAAAAAAAAGGGTGAAAAAATGATGGCGTTGGCTTTGAATGTGCGACTGAACGCACAAAAAATTATGGAATTGAAATAGTTTTAAACAAATGAAAATGCCTTTTGTTGATAACAGATGAGTTTTGTCCGAAAACCCTGATACTTCGAAATAGATTGTCCATTTTGTACACCGAAAAGTGATCCAGTTTTTGCCGTTAACCCTCTGAATTTTTAGCACATGCTAACGTGGGTGAAATGATGATACGTGCCAGCTTTCAACCTTTTTAGAGTTCAGTTGTAGTGCTTTTCAATTTCAGGGTCGGTTAGACTCAAAAAAATCGTGTAAATGCATGAAATATAGCAAATGAAGTCAGAAAGGTGAAAATTGATGACGTGGCTTTGAATGGTGCGTACTGAACGCACAAAATGTCTGGCATTGAAAATATAAGTTTTAACAAAAGAAATGCCTTTGTTAACAGAGAGGTTTCGTCCGAAAACCCTGATACTTCGAAAGAAGGAGATGTCATTTTATACACGAAGATGGATCCAGTTTTTGCCGTAACCACTCTCAACTTTTTTTTTAGCACATGCTATGTGGGTGAAATGATGCTACCATGCCAAATTTCAACCTTTTCAGGTTCATTGTAGTGCTATTCAATTTTAGTGGCCTTTTAGCTAAAAAAATCAATAAATGCCATGAAAAAATAGCAAATGAAGTCAGAGAAAGGGTTAAAAACTGATGACGTGGCTTTGGAATGGTGCATACTGAATGCACAAAAGTGTGGATTGAAATAAGTTTAAAAAAATGAATGCCTTTGTAACAGATGAGTTTTCATACAAACCCTGATAATGAAAGAGATTGGTCCATTTGTACACGAAAGAGTGGGAAATCCAGTTTTTCCCGTAACCCTCTCAACTTTTGCACATGCTATGTGGGTGAAATGATGATACATTTGCAAACTTTTAACCTTTTCAGAGTCATTGAGTGCGTTTTCAATTTCAGGTTGTTAGCTAAAAAAAAAATCAGTAAATGCTGAAAAATAGAAATGAAGTACAGAAAGGGTTGAAATTGATGACGTGGGCTTGAATGGTGCATACTGAACGCACAAAAGTCTGGAGTTGAAATAAGTTAAAAAAAAATGGAAATGCCCTTTGTAAAAGATGAGTTTTCGTCCGAAACCCTGATACTTCGAAAGGATTGTCCATTTGTACACGAAGTGGATCCAGGTTTTGCAGTAACCCTCTCAACTTTTTAGCACATGCTATGTGGGTGAAATGATGATACAATGCCAACTTTCAACCTTTTCAGAGTTCATTTGTAGTGCTATTCAATTTCAGGGGTCTTTAGCTACAAAAAAAATAGTAAATGCCAGGAAAATTAGCAAATGAAGTCAGGAAAGTGTTGAAAATTGATGACGTGGCCTTTGAATGGTTGCATACTGAACGCCACAAAAAGTCTGGAGTGAAATAAGTTTAAAAAAGAAATGCCTTGTAACGATGAGTTTTCGTACGAAAACACTGATACTTCGAATAGATTTCCATTTTGTACACGAAGTAAATTCAGTTTTGCCGTAACCCTCTCAAAACTTTTTAGCACATGCTTATGGTGGGTGGAAATGATGATACAATGCCAAATTTTACCCTTTTCAGAGGTTCATTTGTAGTGCTTTTCCAATTTCAGGGTCGTTTTTTCGCTCAAAAAAAATCAGTAAATGCTTGTGAAAAAATAGACAAATTGAAGTAAGAAGGGTTGGAAATTGATGATGGCTTTGAAGGTGGCATTAATGAACGCCAAAAAGTCTGGAGTTGAAATATTTAAAAAAAATGAAATGCTTTGTAAACAGAGAGTTTTCTATTAGTCCGAAACCCGATACTTCGAAAGAGATTGTCCCCCCATTTTGTTACACGAAGTGATCAGTTTTGCCGTAACCCTCTGAACTTTGTAGCCAATCTATGTGGGTGTGTGAAATGATGATACCTGCCCAACTTTCAAATTTCAGAGTTCATGTGTAAGTGATTCAATTTCAGGGTCGTTTAGCTTCAAAAAATCAATTAATGCTTGAAATATAGCCAATGAAGTCAAAAATGGGTTTGAAAATTGATGGCGTGGCTGTGAATGGTGCGTACGAAACGCACAAAAAATTATGAGAATTAATAAGTTTAAACAAAATGAAATGCCTTTGTAACAGATGAGTTTTCGTCAGAAACCCTGTACTTCGAAAGAGATTGTTCCATTTTGTCACACGAAGTGGGGATCCAGTTTTTTAGGCCGTAACCCTCTGAACTTTTTGCACATGCTATGTGGTGAAAAATGATGGATTACAATGCCAACTTTCAACTTTTCAGAGTTTCATTTGTAGTGCTATTCAATTTCAGGGTCCTTTAGCTAAAAAAAATCAGTAAATGCATGAAATTAGCAAATGAAGTCAGAAAGTGTTTGAAATTGAGGACGTGGCTTTGAATGGTGCATATGAAAGACACAAAAGTCTGCTGTGAGTGAATAAGATTAAAAAAAATCCAAATGCCTTTGTAACAGATGAGGTGTTCGTACGAAACACTGATTCAACTTCGAAATAGATTGTCCATTTTGTTACACGAAGTAAATTTCAAGTTTTTGCCGTACCTCTCAATTTTTAGTTGAGCACATGACTATGTGGGTGAAATGATGAACCATGACCAACTTTTAACCTTTTCAGAGTTTCATTTGTAGTGCTTTTTAATTTCAGGGTCGTTTAGCTCAAAAAAATCAGTAAATGACTTGAAAAATAGCAAATGAAGTCAGAAAGGGTTGGAAATTGATGACATGGCTTTGAATGGTGCATACTGAACGCACAAAAAGTCTGGGTTGAATATTTAAAAAAATGAAATGACTTTGTAACCGATGAGTTTTCGTCCGAACCCTGATAATCGAAAGAGATTGGCCATTTTGTACACGAAGTGGAATCCAGTTTTTGCCGGTAAACCCTCTGAACTTTTTAGCACATGCTATGTGGCGAATGATGATACCGTGCCAACTTTCAACCTTTTCAGAGTTCATTGTAGTGCTTTTCAATTTAGGGTCGTTAGCTCAAAAATCAGTAAAATGCTTGAGGAAATATAGCCAAATGAAGTCAAGAAAGGGTGAAAATTGATGGCGTGGCTTTGAATGGTGCGTACGAACGCACAAAAAATTATGGAATTGAATAAGTTTAAAAAAAATGAAATGCATTTGTAACAAGATGAGGTTTTCGTCGAAACCCTGATACTTCGAAAAGAGATGTCCATTTTGTACACGAAGTGGATCAGTTTTTGCCCGTAACCCTCTCAACTTTTAGACATGCTATGTGGGTGAATGCAAATGATGATACAATGCCAAATTTCAACCTTTCAGAGTTCTTTGTAGTGCTATTCAATTCAGGGTCCTTAGCTAAAAAAATCAGTAAATGCATGTAAAATTAGCAAATGGAAGTCGAAGTGTTGAAAATTGAGGAAGGGGCTTTGAATGGGCATACTGAACGCACAAAACAGTCGGGGAGTTGAAATAAGTTTAATAAAAATGAAATGCCTTTGTAACAGATGAGGTTTTCGTACGAAAAACTGATACTTCGAAATAGGATTGTCCATTTGTAACGAAGTAAATTCAGTTTTTGCCCGTAACCCTCTCCAACTTTTAGCACATGCTTGTGGGTGTGAAATGATGATACCAGCCAACTTTTAACCTTTTCAGAGTTCATTTGTAGTGCTTTTCAATTTCAGGGTCATTAGCTCAAAAAATCAGTAAATGCTTGAACATAGCCAAATGAATGAAGTCAGAAAGGGTTGGAAATTGATGACAGGCTTGAATGGTGCATACTTGAATGCACAAAAGTCTGGAGTTGAATAAGTTTAAAAAAAATGAAATGCTTTGTAACAGATTCCGATATCTTTCGTCCGAAACCCTGAAACTCGAAAGCAGCTAAATTGTTCATTTTACAGAAGTGGTCCAGTTTTGCCGTAACCTCTGACACTTTTTAGCCATTGCTATCGTGGGTGAAATGAAATGATGATACAGTGCCAATTTACAACCTTTTCCAGAGTTCATTGTAGTTGCTTTTCAATTTCAGGGCCTGCGTTAGCTCCAAAAAAACAGCGTAAATGCACTGAAAATAGAAAATTTGATTAGTCAGAAAAGGGCTTGCAAAAATGATGACCGTGGCTTTGAATGGTTGCATCACTCGAACAACAAAAAGCTCTGAGTTGAAAAAGTTTAAATTTCAAAAACGAACATGCCTTGGTAATTTACAGCATGCAGTTTTCCCGTCCGTAAACACTATACTTCGATAATAGAGTGTCCATTTTTACACAACGTGGATCCAGTTTTTGCAGATACCCTCTAATTTTTAGCACATGCTATGTGGGGGGTAATGATGGATACCATGCCAACTTTCAACCTTTTCAGAAGTTCTTTGTAGTGCTTTCAATGTCGAGAGGTCTTTAGCTCAAAAAAATTAGGTAACATGCACTGAAATATAGCAAATGAAGTCAGAAAGGGTTGGAAAATTGAGAGTTTGATTTTGAATGGTGCGTACGAACGCACAAAAAAGTCTGAATTGAAAATAAGGTTTTAAAAAAAAAAGAAATGCTCCCCCCCCCTTCCTGATAAAGCCACTGAAGTCTATCGTCCGAACTACCTGTTATAATTCGAAAGAGACTTGTGCCATTCTTGATTGAAGGATCGAAGTGGACCAGTTTTCTGCCGTTAACTCCTCTAACTTTTTTCAGGCATCAGTGCTATGTGCGGTCGAAATGTTCTGATCCCGTGCCAACTTAACCTTTTCAGAGTTCCTTTCGTCAGTGCTTCTCAATTATCGGCTTACTTTAGCATCAAAAAATCAGTAAATGCAGACCAATATAGCCCAAATGAAGTCAGAAAGGGTTGAAAATGGATGAAGCGTGGCTCCTGAATGCGTGCGCTATAGCTGAACGACAAAAACGTCTGGGAATGAAAATAAGTTAAAAAAATACAACGAAATGCCCTTTCGATTTACACGATGACGTTTTCGTCCGAAACCTCTAGAACTTCGAAAGAGATTGTGTCACCATTTTTACAGAAGTTGGACTCCCCCAGTCTTTTGCCCGTAACCCTCTTCCAACTTTTTTAGACCATGCTATGTGGGTCCGAAATGATATACCGATGTCCAACTTTCAAACCTTTCAGAGTTCATTTCGTCAGTGCCACTTTCCACCGCTTCAGGGTTCCTTTAGCTAAAAAAAGTCACGTAAATGATCGCAAATATAGCACGCAATCGACACGTCAGAAAGGGTTGAATTAATTGATGGACGTGGCTTTGAAAATGGTGCGTCATGAAAAGCATCAAAAATTCTGAGTTGAAAATAAGTTTTAAACAAAAATGAAAATGCCCTTTAACCAGATGAGTTTTCGTACGAAAACCGATACTTCGAAATCTAGTGTGTCCATTTTGTGCCTACACGTTGAAGTGGATCCAGTCTTTGCCGTGTAACCCTCTAACTTTTAGACCTATTTGCTATGTGGGTTCGTACCAAGATGATACCTCTGCCAACTTTCAACCTTCTCCAGGTTTCATTTGTACGTGCTCTTACAATCTTTGGTGTCGTTTAGCTCAAAAAAATCAGCTAAAATGCATGAAGAAATATAGCAAATGACCCAGTCAGAAAAGGGTGTCTGACAAAATTGAGTGGGTTTGAATGGTGCATACTGAACGCACAAAAGTCGTGAATGAAATAAGTTTTAAATAAACAGAAATGCCTTTGTGTTAACAGATGACAATTTTCGTCGAAAAACACTGATACTTCTGAAAGAGCTTCGTCCCATTTTATACCATCGAACGTGGACTCCATGTTTTTTGAGCCGTAACCTCATCAACTTCTCTGAGCAAAAAGCTATGGCGTAAATGATGATTACCATGCCAACTTCTCACACCACTTTCTACAGAGTTATTTGTGTGCTATTCATTTTAGGTCCTTTAGCTAAAAAAGACCCAATAAATGCCATGAAAATAGAAAATGAAGTCAGAAAGATAGGGTTGGAAAATGTAGGCCGTGCTTTGATGGTGCTACGATACGACCCAACCAAAAAGTCTTCGCGAAGTTTGAATAAAGTTAAAAAATACAAAATGCCTCTTTCAACAGATGAGTTTCGTCCCCCGACAACCCACCCCCTCCGATATATTCGCAAAAGGAGTTGTCCATATCCCCACGATGTAGAGTGGCCAGTTTTTGCCTAACCCTCCTCCAATTATTAGCACATGCTATGTGGGTGCAAATGATGATAACCATGCCAACTTTCATATCCCCCTTTTCAGAGTTCTATTTGCTGTCCACGCTGCCCTGATTTCAATTCTCAGGGTCCTATAGCCTAACAAAAAAAAAAATACACATTCATGACAAAATAGAGCAATGATACAGTCCACGAAAGGGTCGAAAATTGACTGACGTGGCGCTCGAATGGCTGCTACTGCACGACACACAAAAAGCTACTGGAGTGAAAAAATAAGTTATAAAACCCAATTGAAATGCCTTTGGTAACAGATGAGTTTTCGTTTTTTCCCCCTTAATGCAATAACTCCTCATACCTTCCGAAAAGAGGTCTTATCCATTTGTACATGAAGTTGATCAGTTTTGACCGTAACCCCTCTCCACTTTTAGCACATGCTATGTGGGTGAAAGATGTACCTGCACACTTTCAACTTTTCAGGAGTTCATTTGTAGTGCTTTCAATTATAGGGATCCTTTAGTCTAAAAAAATCAGTAACATGATGCAAAAATTAGAAATGTAGTCAGAAAAGGTTTGAAAATTGCATGACGGGGGCTGAATGTGTGCTACATGACCTTTTCCACGCACAAAAAGTCTGAGTTGAAAAAGTTTAATAAAAATGAATACTCGCCTTTGTAACAGCCACTGAAGTTTTTCGTCCCCGAACACACTGAATCTCGAAAGAGATCGGGGGGGGTGTTTTTTTTTTTTCTCCCAATTTGTTCACACCGAAGTCTCATAGTTTTGCCCGTATTATTCCCTCTCAACTTTTTTACGCACATGCTATCGTGCGGTCGTGACCCAAATGCTCGACTACCATGCCATTCCTCAACCTTTCAGACGTTCATTGTACAGTGCTTTTACAATTTTCAGCGGACCTTAGACCAACAAAACAATCAGTAAATGCATTGAAAAATAAAAATTAAGTCGGTTTAAAGGCGTCTGGCCAAAATGAGTTCCTGGATTCATGCTCCGTGTCCTTTGAAGGTGATACATCGACACGACTACCAAAAACGTCTGGAGTTGAAATAATTTACAAACCAAATGAAACTGCCTTTGGTAACAGATGAGTTCTCCTTCGTCCGAAACTGATTTACTCTCGAAATAGACTGCTCCATTTGTACCGAAGTGAATCCAGTTTTTGCCCGCTAACACTCTCTGAAATTTCTTAGGCACATGCTTACGTGGGTGCTAAATTTGTTGATTGACTCGTGCCAACTTTCCAACCTTTTCAGAGTTCATTTGTAGTTGTTTTCTCAATTTCGGGCATCGGTTTAGCTCAAAAAAATCAGTAAATGCATGAAATATAGCCAATGCATGAAGTCAGAAAAGGAGTCTGAAAACTTGATGACGATGGCTTTGAAGGGTGCGTCACTGAATGGAGCACAAAAAGTTCCGGACATATAACCGCCTACACAAACAGTACGAACCCCAAATGCCCTTTTGAACACGATAGTTACTCCCTACGAAACCCACCACTGATATCTACGCAAGAGATTTCTTCCATTTCCTATATTCCACCATGATCGCTGGCCCATATTCCAGTTTTTGCAGAACCTCTCAACTTCTCTAGCTGCACATGTATGTGGGTGAAGATGATCCCATGCGCACCAACTTTCAACCTTTTCAGCCGTTAATTTGTAGTAGCCCTATTCAATTTCCAGGGTCTCCTTAGTCCACCCAAAAATCATAGGTTAAATGCCCTGCAACTCAGAAACAAATGAAGTCAGAAAGGGCCTTGAAATGACTTGACCAGTTGGCTTTCTTGAATGGTGCCGTCTGAACACGCACCACAACCCCAACTGCTGGAGTTTGAAACTACAGTTTCCTACAAAAATAAACATGCTTTCGCCTAACAGATGAGTTTTCGCTCCGAAAACCCATGATCAACTCCTCGACGAAGAGATTGTCATTTTCGTACAGAAGTGGTATCAGTTTTTGCTGCCCGTATACCTCTACAACTTCTTTAGCATCGCCGCTATTGTCGCCCGGCTCGACAATTGATCACACCCCGTGCAACTTCAACACTTTTTAGATTTCATTTGCTAGGGCTTTCCAACATCTCATGGGCGTTTATCGCTCCCGCCAAATAATCTAGTAATATGTTTCCCTCCCCCTTTGAAATTAAGCAAATGATAGCAGATTAAGGGTGTTGACAATATGATGACGTGGCTTTGAATGGTGCCTTTACTGAAACGCACAAAAAGTCTGGAATTGACAAATAAGTTTAAAAAAAAAGGAATGCCTTTGTAACAGATTGAGTTTTCGTCCGAAACCCTGATACTTCGAAAGAGATTGTCCCTTTATACACGAAAGTGGATCCATTTTGTGCCGTTAACCCTCTCAACTTTTTAGCACATGCATTGTGGGTGAAATGAGGATACATGCTCAAATTCAACCTTTCAGAGTTCTTTGTAGTGCTATTCAATTTCAGGGTCCTTTAGCTAAAAAAAATCAGGTTAATGCCTAAAATATAGGCAAACTGAAGTCAGAAAGGGTTGAAAAATTGATGACGTGGACTTTGAATGAGTGCGTATGAACGCACAAAAAGTCTGAGTTGAAATAAAGTTTTTTTTAAAAAATAAAATGCCTTTGTAACACAGATGAGTTTTCGTCTCGAAAACCCTGATACTTCGAAAGGAGATTGTCCAGTTATTGTGAGAGGAAGTGGATCAGTTTTTGCAGTAACCCTCTCAACTTTTTAGCATGTGCTATGTGGGTGAATGATGATATCGCTGCCAACTTTCAACCTTTTCATATTTCATTTGTTAGTGCTTTTCAATTTCAGGGCGTTCGTTTGAGCTCAAAAAATCAGTACATGCATGAATATAGAAATGAAGTCAGTGGAAAGGGTTTGAAAATTGATGGATGGGCTTTGAGTGCATACTGAACGCACAAAAATTCTGGAATTGAAAAAGTTTAAAAAAATTGAAATGCCTTTGTCATAGATGAGTTTTCGTCCGAAACCCTTGATACTTCGAAAGAGATTGTCCATTTATACACGAAGTGGATCCCAGTTGTTGCCGTAACCCCCTCTTCAACTTTTTAGCACAAGCTATGTCGGGTGAAATGATGATACCATGCCAACGTTCAACCTTTTTCATAGTTCATTTGTAAGTGCTATTCAATTTCAGGTTCCTTTAGCTAAGAAAAACAATAAATGATGAAAAATAGCAAATGAAGTCAGAAAGGGTGAAATTGATGACGTGGCTTGCAGGTGCTTACTGAACGCACAAAAAAGTGGAGTTGAAATTTTGAAATAAGTTCAAAAACTGAAAATGCCGTTGTAAACAGATGGTTTTAGTCCGAAACCTTGATTACTTCGAAAGAGATTCCATGGTACACGAAGTGCTCTAGTTTTTGCCGTAACCCTCTCCACATGTTAGCACATGCATGTGGGTTGAAAATGATGATACATACCAACTTTCACCTTTTAGAGTTCATTTGTAGTGTTGATTTCAATTTCAGGAGTCCTTGTTCTAGCTCAAAACAAATCAGTAGTACATTCATGAAAAAATAGCAAATGGAGTCCGGCACGGGTTGAAAATTGATGACGTGGATTTGATGGTGCATACTGAGCACAAAAAAAGTCTGGAGTTGAAATAAGTTTTTTAAAAAAATGAAAGCCTGTAAAGAGAGTTTTCGTCTGAAACCCTGATACTTCGAAAGAGATTGGTCCAGTTTGTACATGAAGTGGATCCAGTTTTCCGTAACCCTTCTCAACTTGTTAGACCGCAGTGGGTGAAATGATGATACCGTTTGCAACTTTCAACATTTTCAGAGTTCATTTGAGTGCTTTGAAATTTCAAGGCCGTTTTTAGCTTCAAAAAATCAGTAATGCATGAAATATAAGCAAATTGAAGTCAGAAGGGTGATGAAAAAATTGATGACGTGGCTTTGAATGGTGCATACTGAACGCACAAAAAGTCTGGAGTTGAAAATAGTTTTAAAAAAAGGAAAATTGCCTCCTTCTGTAACAGATGAGTTTCGTCCGAACCGTGATAACTTCGAAAAGGAGATTGTCCATTTTGGTACACGAGTGGGCATCCAGTTTTTGCCGGAACCCTCTAACTTTTTAGCAAATGCTATGTCGCGTGAAAGTGATGATACCGTGCCAACTTTCAACCTTTTCAGAGTCATTTGTAGAGCTTTTCACATCAGTCGTTTAAGCCTCAAAAAAAATCAGTAAATGCTGAAATATAAGCAAATGAAGTCAAAAGGGTTGAAAATGGATGGCGTGGCTTGAATGGTGCGTATGAACGCACAAAACAATTATGGAATTGAAATAAGTTTAAAAAAAATGAAATGCCTTTGTAACAGATGAGTGTTAGTCCGAAAACCCTGATACTTCGAAAGAGGATTGTCCATTTTTTGTACACGGAAGTGGATCAAGTTTTGCGTAACACTCTGAACTTTTTAGCACATGCTATGTGGGTGAAATGATGATACCGTGCCAACTTTCAACCTTTTCAGAGTTCATTCTGTAATGCTTTTCATTTCGGTCGTTAGCAAACAAATCCAGTAAATGCTGAAATATAGCAAATGAAGTCAGAACGGGTTGAAAATTGATGGCGTGGCTTTGAATGGTGCGTATGAAGGCACAAAAATTATGAATGGAATTGAAAATAAGTTTAAAAAAAATGAAAGGCCTTTGGAAACAGATGAGTTTTCGTCCGAAACCCTGATACTTCGAAAAAGATTGTCCATTTTGTACACGAAGTGGATCCAGTTTTTGCCGGAACCCTCTGAACTTTTTAGGCAACATTGCTACGTGGGTGAATGAAATGATGATACCGTGCCAACTTTCAAACTTTTCAGAGTCAGTTGTAGTGCTTTTCAATTTCAGGGTCGTTTAGCTCAAAAAAGCAGTAAATTGCATGAAATAAGCAAATGAAGTCAGAAAGGGTTGAAAATTGATGACTGGCTTTGAATGGTTGCGTTACTGAAGCACAAAAGTCTGGATTGAATAGTTTTAAAAAAAAGAAAATGCATTGTAACGATGAGTTTTCGTCGAAACCCTTGATACCTTCGAAAGAGATTGTCCATTGATACCGAAGTGGATCCAGTTCTTGCCGCCTAACCCTCTCAACTTTTTTAGCACATGCTATGTGGGGGAAATGATGCTACCCATGCAAAACTTTCAACCTTTTAAGAGTCATTTGTTAGTGCTGATTCACTTTCAGGTCCTTTAGACTAAAAAAAAATCATAAAGCCTACTCAAAATTAGCAAATGAATGTAGAGGGTTGAAATTGATGAAGTTGCTTTGAATGGTGCGTACTGAATGCCACAAAAATTCTGGAGGTGAAATGAAGTTTAAAAAAATTAAACTGCCTTTGTATGATGCGGTTTTCGTCACCGAAACCCTAATACTTCGAAAGAGATTGTCCATTTTGTACACGAAGTTGCTCCAGTTTTTGCCGTAACCCTCTCCACTTTTTAGCACATGCTATGTGGGTGAAATGATGATACCATGCCAACTTTCAACCTTTTCAGAGTTCATTTGTAGTGCTTTTCAATTTCAGGGACCTTTAGCTCAAAAAAAATCAGTAAATGCATGAAAAATAGAAAATTAAGTCAGAAAGGGTTGAAAATTGATGACGTGGCTTTGAATGGTGCGTACTGAACGCACAAAAAGTCTGGAGTTGAAATAAGTTTAAAAAAATGAAATGCCTTTGTAACAGATGAGTTTTCGTCCGAAACCCTGATACTTCGAAATAGATTGTCCATTTTGTACACGAAGTGGATCCAGTTTTTGCCGTAACCCTCTCAACTTTTTAGCACATGCTATGTGGGTGAAATGATGATACCGTGCCAACTTTCAACCTTTTCAGAGTTCATTTGTAGTGCTTTTCAATTTCGGGGTCGTTTAGCTCAAAAAATCAGTAAATGCATGAAATATAGCAAATGAAGTCAGAAAGGTTTGAAAATTGATGACGTGGCTTTGAATGGTGCGTACTGAACGCACAAAAAGTCTGGAATTGAAATAAGTTTAAAAAAAAGAAATGCCTTTGTAACAGATGAATTTTCGTCCGAAACCCTGATACTTCGAAAGAGATTGTCCATTTTATACATGAAGTGGATCCAGTTTTTGCCGTAACCCTCTCAACTTTTTAGCACATGGTATGTGGGTGAAATGATGATACCATGCCAACTTTCAACCTTTTCAGAGTTCATTTGTAGTGCTATTCACTTTCAGGTTCCTTTAGCTAAAAAAATCAGTAAATGCCTGAAATATAGCAAATGAAGTCAGAAAGGGTTGAAAATTGTTGACGTGGCTTTGAATGGTGCGTACTGAACGCACAAAAAGTCTGGAGTTGAAATAAGTTTACAAAAATAAAATGCCTTTGTAACAGATGAGTTTTCGTCCGAAACCCTGATACTTCGAAAGAGATTGTCCAAATTGTACACGAAGTGGATCCAGTTTTTGCCGTAACCCTCTCAACTTTTTAGCACATGCTATGTGGGTAAAATGATGATACCGTGCCAACTTTCAACCTTTTCAGATTTCATTTGTAGTGCTTTTCAATTTCAGGGTCGTTTAGCTCAAAAAATCAGTAAATGCATGAAATATAGCAAATGAAGTCAGAAAGGGTTGAAAATTGATGACGTGGCTTTGAATGCTGCATACTGAATGCACAAAAAGTCTGGAATTGAAATAAGTTTAAAAAAATGAAATGCCTTTGTAACAGATGAGTTTTCGTCCGAAACCCTGATACTTCGAAAGAGATTGTCCATTTTGTACACGAAGTGGATCCATTTTTTGCCGTAACCATCTCAACTTTTTAGCACATGCTATGTGGGTGACATGATGATACCATGCCAACTTTCAACCTTTTCAGAGTTCATTTGTAGCGCTATTCACTTTCAGGTTCTTTAGCTAAAAAAAATCAGTAAATGCCTGAAATATAGCAAATGAAGTCAGAAAGGTTTGAAAATTGATGACGTGGCTTTGAATGGTGCGTACTGAATGCACAAAAATTCTGGAATTGAAATAAGTTTAAAAAAAATGAAATGCCTTTGTAACAGATGAGTTTTCGTCCGAAACCCTGATACTTCGAAAGAGATTGTCTATTTTATACACGTACTGGATCCAGTTTTTGCGGTAACCCTCTCAACTTTTTAGCACATGCTATGTGGGTGAAATGATGATACCATGCCAAATTTTAACCTTTTCAGATTTCATTTGTTGTGCTTTTCAATTTCAGGTTCGTTTAGGTCCAAAAAATCAGTAATGCATGAAAAATAGCAAATGAAGTCAGAAAAGGTTGAAAATTGATGACGTGGCTTTGAATGGTGCATACTGAATTTACAAAAAGCCTGGAGTTGAAATAAGTTTAAAAAAATGAAATGCCTTTGTAACGCATGAGTTTTCTTACGAAACTCTGATACTTCGAAAGAGATTGTCAATTTTGTACAAGAAGTGGATCCAGTTTTTGTCGTAACCCTCTCAACTTTTTAGCACATGCTATGTGGGTGAAATGATGATACCATGCCAACTTTTAACCTTTTCAGAGTTCATTTGTAGTCCTTTTCAATTTTAGGGACCTTTAGCTCAATAAAATAAGTAAATGCATGAAACATAGCAAATTAAGTCAGAAAGGGTTGAAAATTGATGACATGGCTTTGAATGGTGCATACTGAATGCACAAAAAGTCTGGAATTGAAATAAGTTTAAAAAAATGAAATGCCTTTGTAACAGATGAGTTTTCGTCCGAAACCCTGATACTTCGAAAGAGATTGTCTATTTTATACACGAAGTGGATCCAGTTTTTGCGGTAACCCTCTCAACTTTTTAGCACATGCTATGTGGGTGAAATGATGATACCGTGCCAACTTTCAACCTTTTCAGATTTCATTTGTAGTGCTTTTCAATTTCAGGGTCCTTTAGGTCAAAAAAAATCAGTAAATGCATCAAAAATAGCAAATGAAGTCAGAAAGGGTTGAAAATTGATGACGTGGCTTTGAATGGTGCATACTGTATATACCATTCCAAACCTTTTCCAACCTTTTCAGTAGTTCATTGGTAGTCTATTCATTTCAGGGGTCCTTTAGCTATAAAAAAATATATAAATGCACTGAAAAAATAGCAAATGAAGTCAGAAAGGGTTTGAGAATTGAAAATTGATGACGTGGTTTGAAGTGGTGATTACTGAACTGCACAAAAAAGTTGGAGTATGAATAAGTTAAAAAATGAAAGTCCTTTGTACACAGTGAGGTTTTCGTCGATACACCCCTGATATTCGAAGAGTTTTGTCCATTTGTACACGAAGTGGATCCAGTTTTTTCCTAACCCTCTCATTTTTGCACATGCTATGTGGGTGAAATGTGTGATACCATGCCAACTTTAACCTTTCAGAGTTCATTTGTAGTGCTTTTCAATTTCGGTCGTTAGTCAAAAAAATCAGTAAATGCATGAAAAATACAATTGAAGTCAGAAAGGGTTGAAATTTGATAGTGGCTTTGAATGGTGCATATTGAAGGCACAAAAAGTCTGGATTGAAATAAGTTAAAATGAATGCCTTGTAACATGACGTTTGTCGTCCAACCCTGATACTTCGAAAGAGATTGTCAATTTTGTCACGAAGTGGATCCATTTTTGCCGTACCCCTCTCAACTTTTTAGCACATGCTATGTGGGTGAAATGATGATACCATGCCAACTTTCAACCTTTTCAGAGTTCATTTGTAGTGCTTTTCAATTTCAGGTCTTTTAGCCCAAAAAATCAGTAATGCAGAAATTAGCAATGAAGTCGAAAGGGTTGAAAATGATGACGTGGCTTTGATGGTGCATACTGACCACACAAAGTCTGGAGTTGAAATAAGTTTAAAAAATGAAATGCTTTGTAACAGATAGAGTTTTCGTCGAAACCCGTACTTCGAAAGAGATTGTCCTTTTGTACACGAAGTGTATCCGTTTGCGTAACCCTCTCAACTTTTTGCACATGCTATGTGGGTGAAATGATGATTACCATCTCCAACTTTCAACTTTTTAGAGTTCATTTTAGTGCTTTTCAATTTCAGGGTCGTTTAGCTCAAAAAAATCAGTAAATGCATGAAAATAGCAAATGAAGTAGAAAGGGTTGAAATTGATGACTGGCTTTGAATGGTGCATACTGAACGCACAAAAGTTTGAGAAATACTTTTAAAAAAATGAATGCCTTTGTAACAATGAGTTTTCTCCGAACCCTGATACTTCAAAAGATTGTCCATTTTGTACAGAAGTGGATCCATTTTTTTGCCGTAACCTCTCACTTTTTTAGCACATGCTATGTGGGGAAATGATGATCCGTGCCAACTTTCAACCTTTCAAGTTCATTGTAGTGCTTTTCAATTTCAGGGTCGTTTAGCTCAAAAAATCAGTAAATCTGAAAAATATAGCAATGAGTCAGAAAGGGTTGAAATTGATGACGTGGCTTTGAATGGTGCATCTTGAACGCACAAAATTTGGAGTTGAATAATTTAAAAAAAAAATGCCTTTGTAACAGATAGTTTTCGTCCGAAACCCTGTACTTCGAAGAGATTGTCCATTTTTACTGACGTGGTCCAGTTTTTCCGTAATCCCCTCAACTTTTTAGCACATGCTTGTGGGTGAATGATGATACCATGCCAACTTTCAACCTTTTCAAGTTCTTTAGTATGCTTTCAATTTCAGGGTCGTTTAGGTCCAAAAATCGTAAATGCCTGAAATTAGAAAATGAAGTCAGAAAGGGTGAAAATTGACGACGTGCTTTGAATGTGCTACTGAACGACAAAAGTCTGGAATTGAAATAATTTTAAAAAATGAAATGCTTTGTAACCGATGATTATTTCGTCCAAAACCTGATACTTCGAAGAGATTGTCCATTTTATACCGAAGTGGATCCAGTTTTGCGTAACCCTCCAACTTTTTAGCACATGCTAGTGGGTGAATGATGATACCATGCCAACTTTCACCTTTTCAGAGTTCATTTGTAGTGCATTCAATTTTCAGGGTCCTTTAGCTAAAAAAATAAATGCATGAAAATAGAAATGAAGTCAAGAAGGGTTGAAAATTGATGACGCGCTTTGAATGGGGCATACTGACGGCACAAAAAGTCTGGAGTTGAAATAAGTTAAAAAATGAAATCCTTTGTAACAGATGAGTTTTCGTCCGAACCCTGATACTTCGAAAGAGATTGTCCCATTTTGTACCCGAAGTGTATCCATTTTTGCGTTCGAACCCTCCACTTTTTAGCACATGCTATGTGGGTGAATGATGATACCTTGCCAACTTTCAACCTTTTCAGAGTTCATTTGTAGTGCTTTCAATTTGGTCGTTTAGCTCAAAAATCAGTAAATGCATGAAATAGAAAATGAAGTCAGAAAGGGTTGAAATAGATGACGTGGCTTTAGATGGTGCATAGCTGAACGCAAAAAATTCTCTGGAGTAAATAAGTTATAAAAAATGAAATGCCTTTGTACAGATGAGTTTGTCGTACGAAAACACGATGATACTTTCGAAAGAGATTGTCAATTTTGTACGCGAAGTGGATCCAGGTTTTTGCCGTAACCCTCTCAATTTAGCACATGCTATGTGGGTGAAATATGATCACCATGACCAATTTTAACCTTTTCAGGTTTCATTTGTAGTGCTTTTTCAATTCGGGTCGTTTAGCTCAAAAAAAATCATGTAATGCATGAAAAATAGGCAAATGAAGTTAAAGGGTTGGAACTTGATGACGTGCTTGAATGGTGCCATACTGAACGCACAAAAAGTTTGGAGATGAAATAAGTTATAAAAAATTGAAATGCACTTTGTAACAGAATGAGTTTTTCGTCGCGAAACCCTGATACTTCAAAGAGATGGTCCAATTTTTACACGGTGGGGATCCATTTTTGCCGTAACTATCTCAACTTGTTAGCACATGCTAGAGGGGTGAAATGATGTACCAGTGCCAACGTTTCAACCTTTTCAGAGTTCATTTGTAGTGCTTTTCAATTTCAGGGTCAGTTTAGCTCAAAAAATCTGTAATGCATTGAACATATCAACATGAAGTCAGAAAGGTGTTGTGAAATTGATGCCGTGGCTTGAATGGTGGGCGTACTGAACGCACACAAAATTCTGGAGATTGAAATAAGTTAAAAAAATGACATGCTTTGACAGAATGAGGTTTTCGTCCGACCCCAATACTTCGAAATAGCATTGTCCATTTGGCTACACGAAGTGATCCAGTTTTTGAGTCGTAAACCCTCTCAACTTTTTAGCACATGCTATTGGGTGAAGATGATGATTAGCCATGCCAACTTTCAACTTTCACGAGTTATTTGTAGTGCTATACTCATTTTCAGGTCATGTAGCTAAAAAATCAGTAAATGCATGAAAATAATGCAAATGAAGTCAGAAGGGTTGAAAATTGATTGCCGTTGGCTTTATGGTGACATCTAAGCCACCAAAAGTCTGGAGTTGAAGAATAGTTATAAAAAAGAAATGCCTTGGTGTAACAGATGATTTTTCGTACGAAACACTGATACTTTCGACATATTGTCCATTTTGGACTGAAGTGGTCATTTTGCTACGTAACCTCTCAATTTTGACATGGCTATGGGTGGATGATAATGATGCATACCATGCCACACTTTTCAACCTTTTCAGAGTTCATTTGTGTTGCCTTTTCAATTTCGGGGTCTTTAGCTCACAAAAAATCAGTCAATGCAGAAAATACAAATGAATAGTCAGAAGTTGGGTTGGAAAATTGATGACGTGGACTTTGAATGGTGCAGTAATGAACGACAAAAAAGTCTGGAGTTGAAATAAGTTTAAAAAAATGAAATGCCTTGTAACGATAAGATTTGTCCGAGAACCCTGATACTTCGAAGTAGATTGTCCATTTGTACACCAGAAGTGATCCAGTTTTTTTGGCCGTAACTCCACTTTTTAGCACATGCTATGTGGGTGAATGAACTGAACCATGCCAACTGTCACTTTTCCAGAGTTCATGTAAATGCATGAAAAATAGAAAATTAAGTCAGAAAGGGTTGAAAATTGATGACGTGGCTTTGAATGGTGCGTACTGAACGCACAAAAAGTCTGGAGTTGAAATAAGTTTAAAAAAATGAAATGCCTTTGTAACAGATGAGTTTTCGTCCGAAACCCTGATACTTCAAAATAGATTGTCCATTTTGTACACGAAGTGGATCCAGTTTTTGCCGTAACCCTCTCAACTTTTTAGCACATGCTATGTGGGTGAAATGATGATACCGTGCCAACTTTCAACCTTTTCGGAGTTCATTTGTAGTGCTTTTCAATTTCGGGGTCGTTTAGCTCAAAAAATCATTAAATGCATGAAATATAGCAAATGAAGTCAGAAAGGTTTGAAAATTGATGACGTGGCTTTGAATGGTGCGTACTGAATGCACAAAAAGTCTGGAATTGAAATAAGTTTAAAAAAAAAGAAATGCCTTTGTAACAGATGAATTTTCGTCCGAAACCCTGATACTTCGAAAGAGATTGTCCATTTTATACATGAAGTGGATCCAGTTTTTGCCGTAACCCTCTCAACTTTTTAGCACACGCTATGTGGGTGAAATGATGATACCATGCCAACTTTCAACCTTTTCAGAGTTCATTTATAGTGCTATTCACTTTCAGGTTCCTTTAGCTAAAAAAATCAGTAAATGCCTGAAATATAGCAAATGAAGTCAGAAAGGGTTGAAAATTGTTGACGTGGCTTTGAATGGTGCGTACTGAACGCACAAAAAGTCTGGAGTTGAAATAAGTTTACAAAAATAAAATTCCTTTGTAACAGATGAGTTTTCGTCCGTAACCTTGATACTTCGAAAGAGATTGTCCAAATTGTACACGAAGTGGATCCAGTTTTTGCCGTAACCCTCTCAACTTTTTAGCACATGCTATGTGGGTAAAATGATGATACCGTGCCAACTTTCAACCTTTTCAGATTTCATTTGTAGTGCTTTTCAATTTCAGGGTCGTTTAGCTCAAAAAATCAGTAAATGCATGAAATATAGCAAATGAAGTCAGAAAGGGTTGAAAATTGATGACGTGGCTTTGAATGCTGCATACTGAATGCACAAAAAGTCTGGAATTGAAATAAGTTTAAAAAAATGAAATGCCTTTGTAACAGATGAGTTTTCGTCCGAAACCCTGATACTTCGAAAGAGATTGTCCATTTTGTACACGAAGTGGATCCATTTTTTGCCGTAACCATCTCAACTTTTTAGCACATGCTATGTGGGTGAAATGATGATACCATGCCAACTTTCAACCTTTTCAGAGTTCATTTGTAGCGCTATTCACTTTCAGGTTCTTTACCTAAAAAAATCAGTAAATGCCTGAAATATAGCAAATGAAGTCAGAAAGGTTTGAAAATTGATGACGTGGCTTTGAATGGTGCGTACTGAATGCACAAAAATTCTGGAATTGAAATAAGTTTAAAAAAAATGAAATGCCTTTGTAACAGATGAGTTTTCGTCCGAAACCCTGATACTTCGAAAGAGATTGTCTATTTTATACACGAAGTGGATCCAGTTTTTGCGGTAACCCTCTCAACTTTTTAGCACATGCTATGTGGGTGAAATGATGATACCGTGCCAACTTTCAACCTTTTCAGATTTCATTTGTAGTGCTTTTCAATTTCAGGGTCCTCTAGGTCAAAAAAAATCAGTAAATGCATGAAAAATAGCAAATGAAGTCAGAAAGGGTTGAAAATTGATGACGTGGCTTTGAATGGTGCATACTGAACGCACAAAAAGTCTGGAGTGGAAATAAGTTAAAAAAATGAAATGCCTTTGTAACAGATGAGTTTTCGTCCGAAACCCTGATACTTCCAAAGAGATTGTCCATTTTGTAGACGAAGTGGATACAGTTTTTGCCGTAACCCTCTCAACTTTTTAGCACATGCTATGTGGGTGAAATGATGATACCATGCCAACTTTCAACCTTTTCAGAGTTCATTTGTAGGGCTTTTCAATTTTAGGGTCCTTTAGCTCAAAAAATCAGTAAATGCATGAAATATAGCATATGAAGTCAGAAAGGGTTGAAAATTGATGACGTGGCTTTGAATGGTGCGTACTGAACGCACAAAAAGTATGGAATTGAAATAAGTTTAAAAAAATGAAATGCCTTTGTAACAGATGAGTTTTCATCCGAAACCCTGATACTTCGAAAGAGATTGTCCATTTTATACACGAAGTGGATCCAATTTTTGCCGTAACCCTCTCAACTTGTTAGAACATGCTATGTGCGTGAAATGATGATACCATGCCAACTTTCAACCTTTTCATAGTTCATTTGTAGTGCTATTCACTTTCAGGGTCCTTTAGCTAAAAAAATCAGTAAATGCTGAAAATGCAAATGAAGTCAGAAAGGGTTGAAAATTGATGACGTGGCTTTGACTGGTGTGTACTGAATGCACAAAAAGTTGGATGTAATAAGTTTAAAAAATGAAATGCCTTTGTACACATGAGTTTTCGTCGAAACCTGATACTTCGAAAGAGTTTTGTCCATTTGTACACGAGTGGATCCAGTTTTTTCCGTAACCCTCTCAACGTTTTTAGCACATGCTATGTGGGTGAAATGTTATACCATGCCAACTTTTAACCTTTTCAGAGTTCATTTGTAGTGCTTTTCAATTTCGTGTCGTTTAGTCAAAAAAATCAGTAAATGCATGAAAAATATCAAGAAGTCAAAAGGGGTTGAACATTGATGACGTGCTTTGAATGGTGCATACTTGAAGCACAAAAAGTCTGGATTTGAAATAAGTTTAAAATGAATGCCTTGTAACGATGATTTTTGTTCGTCCAACCCCTGATACTTCGAAAGAGATTCGTCAATTTTGTCACGACAGTGGATCCATTTTTGCCGTACCTACCTCTCAACTTTTTAGCACATGCTATGTGGGTTGAAATGATGATACCATCCAACTTTCAACCTTTTCAGAGTTCATTTGTAGTGCTTTTCAATTTCAGGGTCTTTTAGCTCAAAAAATCAGTAAATGCAGAATTAGCAATGAAGTCGAAAGGGTTGAAAATGATGACGTGGCTTTGGATGGTGCATACTGACCACACAAAGTCTGGAGTTGAAATAATTTAAAAAATGAAATGCTTTGTAACAGAATGAGTTTTCGTACGAACCCGTACTTCGAAAGAGATTGTCCTTTTGTACACAAGTGAATCCGTGGTTGCGGTAAACCCTCTCAACTTTTTGCACATGCTATGTGGGTGAAATGATGATACCATGTCCAACTTTCAACTTTTTAGAGTTCATTTTAGTGCTTTTCAATTTCAGGTCGTTTAGCTCAAAAAAATCAGTAAATGCATGAAAATACGCAAATGACGTAGAAAGGTTGAAATTGATGACGTGGCTTTGAATGGTGCATACTGAACGCCAAAAAGTTTTGAGTTAAATATTTAAAAAAATGAAATGCCTTGTAACAATGAGTTTTCATCCGAACCCTGATACTTCGAAAGAGATTGTCCATTTTGTACAAGAAGTGATCCATTTTTTTCCGTAACCTCTCAACTTTTTAGCACATGCTATGTGGGAGAAATGATGATCCTGCCAACTTTCACCTTTCAAGTTCATTGTAGTGCTTTTCAATTTCAGGGTCGTTTAGCTCAAAAAAATCAGTAAATGCTGAAAAATAGCAATGAAGTCAGAAAGGGTTGGAAAATTGATGACGTGGCTTGAATGGTGCATCTGAACGCACAAAATATTGGAGTTGAATAATTAAAAAAATGAAATGCCTTTGTAACAGATAGTTTTGTCCGCGAAACCCTGTACTTCGAAGAGATTGTCATTTTGTACGACGTGGCTCCAGTTTTTCCGTAACCCCTCAACTTTTTAGCACATGCTTTGTGGGTGAATGATGATACCATGCAACTTTCAACCTTTTCATAGTTCATTTAGTACTGCTTTCAATTTCAGGGTCGTTTAGCGATCAAAAATCAGTAAATGCGTGATGAATTAAGAAAATGAGTCCCAGAAAGGGTTGAAAATTGACGACGTCGCTTTGAATGCTGCATACTGAACGGATAAAAAGTCTGGAATTGAAATAAGTTTAAAAAATGAAATGTCTTTGTAACCGATGAGTTTTCGTCCGAAACCCTAATACTTCGAAAGAGATTGTCCATTTTATACACGAAGTGGATCCAGTTTTTGCCGTAACCCTCTCAACTTTTTAGCACATGCTATGTGGGTGAAATGATGATACCATGCCAACTTTCAACCTTTTCAGAGTTCATTTGTAGTGCTATTCAATTTCAGGGTCCTTTAGCTAAAAAAATCAATAAATGCATGAAAAATAGGAAATGAAGTCAGAAAGGGTTGAAAATTGATGACAAGGCTTTGAATGGGGCATACTGAAGGCACAAAAAGTCTGGAGTTGAAATAAGTTAAAAAATGAAATGCCTTTGTAACAGATGAGTTTTCGTCCGAAACCCTGATACTTCGAAAGAGATTGTCCATTTTGTACACGAAGTGGATCCAATTTTTGCCGTAACCCTCTCAACTTTTTAGCACATGCTATGTGGGTGAAATGATGATACCTTGCCAACTTTCAACCTTTTCAGAGTTCATTTGTAGTGCTTTTCAATTTTAGGGTCGTTTAGCCCAAAAAAATCAGTAAATGCATGAAATATAGAAAATGAAGTCAGAAAGGGTTGAAAATAGATGACGTGGCTTTGAATGGTGCATACTGAACGCACAAAAACTCTGGAGTTAAAATAAATTTAAAAAAATGAAATGCCTTTGTAATAGATGAGTTTTCGTACGAAACACAGATACTTCGAAAGAGATTGTCAATTTTGTACACGAAGTGGATCAGGTTGTTTGACCGTAACCCTCTCAAACTTTTTAGCACATGCTATGTGGGTGTTTTGAAATGATGATACATGACCAACTTTTACCCTTTTCTAGAGTTTCATTTGTAGTGCTTTCAATTGTCGGGTCAGTTGAGCTCAAAAAAATCTCGTAAATGCATGAAAAAATAGTCAAATATAGGAGTCTAGAAAGGGTTGAAAATGTGATTATGGCTTTGAATGGTGCATACTGAAGCACAAAAACGTCTTGGAGTATGAAATAATTTAAAAAAAATGAAATGCCTTTGTAAAGATGAGTTTCGTACGAAAACCCTGATACTTCAAAGAGGATTGTCCATTTGTACACGAAGTGGATCCAGTTTTTTGCCGAACTCTCAACTTTTTAGCACATGCTATGTGGGTGAAATGATGATACCGTGCAATTTCAACCTTTTCAGAGTCATTTGTAGAGTGCTTTTCAATTCAGGGTCGTTTAGCTCCAAAATCGTAAATGCATGAAATATAGCAAATGAAGTCAGAAAGGTTGAAAATTGATGACGTGGCTTGAATGGTGCGTACTGAACGCACAAAAATTCTGGAATGAAATAATTAAAAAAATGAAATGCCTTTGTAACAGATGAGTTTTCGTCCGAAAACCATATACTCGAAAGAGATTGTCCATTTATACACGAAGTGATCAGTTTTTGCCGTAACCCTCTCCAATTTTTAGCACATGCTATGTGGTGAAATGATGATACATGCCAACTTTCAACCTTTCAGAGTTATTTGTAGTGCTATTCACTTTCAGGGGGCTTTAGCTAAAAAAAAATCAGTAAGCATGAAAAATAGCAAATGAAGTCAGAAGGTTGAAAATTGATGAAGTGGCTTTGAATGGTGATACTAAAGCACAAAAGTCTGGAGTAAATAAGTTAAAAAAAATGAAAGCCTTTGTAACAGATGAGTTCGTCCGAAAAACCCTGATACTTCGAAAGAGATTGCCATTTTGTACAGGAAGTGGCTCCAGTTTTCCGTACCCTCTCAACTTTTTAGCACATGCTATGTGGGTGAAATGATGATTACATGCCAACTTTAACTTTTCAGAGTTCATTTGTAGTTGCTTTTTCATTCAGGGTCCTTTGCTCAAAAAATCAGTAAAGCTGAAAATAGCAAATGAGTCGAAAGGGTGAAAATTGATGACGTGGCTTTGAATGTGATCTACTGAACACAAAAAGTCTTGGATTGAAATAAGTTTAAAAAAATGAAATGCCTTGTAACAGATGAGTTTTCGTCGAAAACCTGATATTCGAAGAGATTGCCATTTTGTACACGAAGTGGATCCGTTTTGCCGTAACCCTCAATTTTAGCACAGTGTATGTGGGTGAAATGATGATAACATGCAACTTCAACCTTTTCAGAGTTCATTTGTAGTGCTTTTAATCAGGGGCCTTTAGCTCAAAAAATCAGTAATGCATGAAAAATAGCAATGTAAAGTCAGAAAGGTTGAAAATGATGAGTGGCTGAATGGTGCGTACTGAACGCACAAAAATCTGGAGGTGAAAATAGTTTAAAAAAATGAAAATGCCTTTGTAAACAATGAGTTTTCGTCGAAAACCAGATCTTCGAAAAGATGTCCATTTTGTAACGAATGGATGCCAGTTTTGCCGTAACCCTCTCAAACTTTTAGCACATGCTATGTGGGAGAAATGATGATACCGTGCCAACTTCAACCTTTCAGATTATATTGTAGTGCTTTCAAATTTCAGGTCCGTTAGCTCAAAAAATCTAGTAAATGCATGAAAATAGCAAATGAATCAGAAAGGGTTTTGAAAATGATGAAGTGGCTTGAATGGTGCCTACTGACGCACAAAAAGTTGGAAATGAAATAATTTTAAAAAAATGAAATGCTTTGTAACAGAGAGTTTTGTCTCGAAACCCTGATACTTCGAAAGAGATTGTCCATTTTATACACGAAGTGGATCCAGTTTTGCCGAACCCTCTCAACTTTTAGCACATGCTATGTGGGTGAAATGATGAGACATGCCAACTTTCAACCTTTTCAGAGTTCATTTGTAGTGCTATCAATTCAGGGTCGTTAGCTCAAAAAAAATCAGTAAATGCATGAAAAATAGAAATGAAGTCAGAAAGGGTTGAAAATTGATTGACGTGGCTTTGAATGGTGCATAATGACTGAACAAAAAGTCTGGAGTTGAAATAAGTTAAAAAAAATGAAATGCCTTGTACAGATGAGTTTTCGTACGAAAACCCTGATACTTAGAAAGAGATTGTCCATTTGTACACGAAGTGGCTCCAGTTTTGCCGTAACCCTCTCACTTTTTAGCACATGCTATGGGGTGAAACGATGATACCATGCCAACTTTCAAACCTTTTCAGGTTCATTTGTAGTTGTTTCAATTTCAGGGTCCTTTAGGTCAAAAAAAATACAATAAATGCATGAAAATAGCAAATGAAGTCAGAAAAGGGTTGAAAATTGATGGACGTGGCTTGTTTGAATGGTGCATCTGAACGCACAAAAGTTGGAGTTGAAATAAGTTTAAAAAAAAAAATGCCTTTGTAACAGATGAGTTTTCGTACGAAAACCCGATACTTCGAAAGGAGATGTCCATTTTGTACACGGAAGTGGTCCAGTTTTGCCGTACCCTCTCAATTTTTAGCACATGCTATGTGGGTGAAATGATAACATTGCCAACCTTTTCAACCTTTTCAGAGTTCATTTGTAGTGCTTTTAATTTCAGGGCTTTAGCTCAAAAATCAGTAAATGCAGTGAAAAATAGCAAATTAGTCAGAAAGGTTGAAAATCTGATGACGTGGCTTTGAATGGTGCATACTGAACGCACAAAAAGTCTGGGTTGAAAATGAAAAAGTTTAAAAAAATAAATGCCTTGTAACAGATGAGTTTTTGTCCGAAACCATGATACTTCGAAAAAGAGATTGTCCATTTGTTCACGAAATGATCCAGTTTTTGCCGGAAACCCTCTCAACTTTTAGCAATGCTATGTGGGTGTGAAAATGATGATACATGCAACTTTCAACCTTTTCAGAGTTCATTTGTAGTGCTTTCCAATTCAGGGTTCGTTTAGCTCAAAAAAATCAGTAAATGCATGAAAAATAGAGCAAATGAAGATGAAGAAGGGTTGAAAATTTGATGCACGTGGCTTGAATGGTGCATTACTGAACGCACAAAAAGTCTCGAATTGAAATAAGTTTAAAAAAATGAAATGCCCTTGTAACAGATGAGTTGTTTTCACGAAAACCCTGGTACTCGAAAGAGATTGTCCATTGTTTACAAGAAGTGATCCAGTTTTTGCCGTTAACCTCTAAACTTTTAGCACATGCTATGTGGTGTGTGAAATGATGATACCATGCCAACTTTCAACCTTTTCAGAGTTCATTTGTAGTGCTATTCAATTCAGGGTCCTTTAGAATCAAAAAAATCGTAAATGCATGAAAAATAGCAAATTAAGTCAGAAAGGGTGATTGAAAATTGATGACGTGGCTTTGAATGGTGCTAATGAACGCACAAAAATGTCTGGAGTTGAATAAGTTTAAAAATGAAATCGCCTTGGTAACAGATGAGTTTCGTCGAAACCCCTGATACTCGAAAGAGATTGTCCATTTTGGTTACAGAAGTGGATCCAGTTTTTGCCGTAACCCTCTCAACTTTTTAGCACCTGCTATGTGGGGAAGGATGAAATGATGATACCATGCCAACTTTAACCTTTTAAGAGTTCATTTGTAGTGCTTCAATTTCAGGGTCGTTTCGTCAAAAAAAAATCAGTAAATGCATGAAAAATAGCAAATAAGTCAGAAAGGGTGAATGAAAATTGATGACGTGGCTTTGAATGGTGATACTGAAAGCACAAAAAGTCTGAATTGAAAAAGTTTAAAAAAATGAAATGCCTTGTAAAGGAGGTTTCGTCCGAAACCCTGATACTCGAAAGAGATTGCCAGTTTGTTACCGAAGTGGATCCAGTTTTGCCGTAACCTCTCAACTTTTAGCACCATGCTAGGTGGGTGAAATGATGATACCGTGCCAACTTTCAACCTTTTCAGAGGTTATTGTAGTGCTTAATTTCAGGTCCTTTAGCTCAAAAAAATCAGTAAATGCATGAAATATGAGAAATGAAATCAGAAAGGGTTGAAAATGAAAATTGGTGACGTGGTTTGAATGGTGCGTACTGAACGCACCAAAAAGTTTGGATGATTGAAATAAGTTAAAAAAATGAAATGCCTTTGTAACAGAGATGAGTTTTCGTACGAAAACCTGATACTTCGAAAGAGATTGTCCATTTTGTACACGAAGTGGATCCAGTTTTTGCCGTAACCCTCTCAACTTTAGCACATGCTATGTGGGTGAAATGATGAACCATGCCAACTTTCAACCTTTCAGAGTTCATTTGTAGGGCTTTTCAATTTCAGGGTCTTTAGCTCAAAAAAATCAGTAAATGCATGAAAAATAGCAAATTAAGTCAGAAAGAGTGTGAAAATGATGACGGCTTGAATGGTTGACATATGAACGCACAAAAAGTCTGGAGTTGAAAAAAGTTTAAAAAATGAAAAGCCTTTGTAACAGATGAGTTTTCGTCGAAAGCCTGATACTTCGAAAGAGATTGTCCATTTTGTACACGAAGTGGCTCAGTTTTTGCCGTAATTCCTCTCAAACTTTTAGCGCACATGCTTATGGGGGTGTGAAATGATGATACCATGCCAACTTTTAACCTTTCAGAGTTCATTTGTAGTGCTTTTCAATTTCCAGGGTCGTTTAGGTCAAAAAAAATCAGTAAAGCATGAAAAATTAGCAATGAAGTCAGAAAGGGTTGAAAATTGATGACGTGGCTTGAATGGTGCATACTGAACGCACAAAAAGTCTGGAGTTGAAATAAGTTAAAAAAATGAAAGCCTTTGTAACAGAGAGTTCGACAGAAACCCTGATACTTCGAAAGAGATTGTCCATTTTGTACACGAAGTGGATCCAGTTTTGGCCGTAACTCCTCTCAACTTTTTAGCACATGCTATGTGGGTGAAACAATGATGATACCATGCAATCTTCAACCTTTTCAGAGTTCATTTGTAGTGCTTTCAATTCAAGGTCCTTAGCTAAAAAAAAACAGTTAGTAAATGCATGAAATAAGCAAATAAGTCAGAAAGAGGTTGAAAATTGTGACGTGGCTTTGAATGGTGCATACTGAACGCACAAAAAGTTGAGTTGCAATTGAAATAAAGTTTAAAAAAATGAAATGCCTTGTGTAAAGATGAGTTTCGTCGAAACCCGATACTCGGAAGAGATTGCCTTTTGTACCAAGTGGATCAGTTTTTGCCGTAAACCTCTCAACTTTTAGCATGCTAGTGGGTGATGAAATGATGAACCTGCCACTTTCAACCTTTCAGAGTTCATTTGTAGTGCTTTAATTTCAGGGTCGTTTAGTCAAAAAATCAGAAAGATGAAATATAGCAAATGGAAGCAGAAAGTGGTTGAAAATTGATGACGTGGTCTTTGAAATGGTGGTACTGAACGCACAAAAAGTCTGGAGTTGAATAAGTTTAAAAAAAGAAATGCTTTGTAACAGTGAGTTTTGTCCGAAACCCTGGTAAGAAAGAGATTGTCCATTTTTACACGAAGTGGATCCAGTTTTTGCCGTAACCCTCTCAACTTTTTAGCACATGTATGTGGGTGAAAGATGATACCATGCCAACTTTAACCTTTTCAGAGTTCATTTGTAGTGCTTTCAATTCAGGGTCGTTTAGTCAAAAAATCAGTAAAATGCATGAAAATAGCAAATTAAGTCAGAAAGGGTTGAAAATTGATGACGTGGCTTTGAATGGTGCATACTGAACGCACAAAAATGGAGTTGAAATAAGTTTAAAAAAATGAAATGCCTTTGTAACAGATGAGTTTTCGTACGAAACCCTGATACTTGAGAAAGAGATTGTCCAGTTTGGTACACGAAGTGGATCCAGTTTTGCCGTAACCTTCAATTTTAGCACATGCTATGTGGGTGAAATGATGATACCATGCCAACTTTCAACCTTTTCAGAGTTCATTTGTAGTGCTTTTCAATTTCAGGGTCGTAGCTCAAAAAAAATCAGTAAATGCATGAAAATAGCAAAGAGAAAGAAAGGGTTGAAAATTGATGACGTGGCTTTGAATGGTGCAGATGAATGCACAAAAAGTCGAGTTGAAATAAGTTTAAAAAAATGAATGCCTTTGTAAAGATGAGTTTTGTCGAAACCTGTAATTCGAAAGAGATTGTCCAGTTTTTACACGAAGTGGATCCAGTTTTTGCCGTAACCCTCTCAACTTTTAGCACATGCTATGTGGGTGAAAGATGATACCATGCCAACTTTCAACCTTTCAGAGTTCATTTGTAGTGCTTTTCATTTCAGGTCTTAGCTCAAAAAAATCAGTAAATGCATGAAATATAAGCAAATGAAGTCAGAAAGGGTTGAAAATTGATGACGTGGCTTGAATGTGGTGCTATGAACGCACAAAAAGTCTGGATTGGAAAAATTAATAAAAAATGAAAGCCTTTGTAACAGATGAGTTTTCGTCCGAAACCCGATACTCGAAAGAGATTGTCCATTTTGTACACGAAGGATCCAGTTTTTGCCGTAACCTCTTCAACTTTTTAGCACATGCTTATGTGGGTGAAATGATGATACCATGCCAACTTTCAACCTTTTCAGGAGTCATTTGTAGTGCTTTTCAATCAGGGTCCTTTAGTCAAACAAAAAATCAGTAGAAATGCATGAAAAATAGAAAATAAGTCAGAAAGGGTTGAAAATTGATGACGTGGCTTTGAATGGTGCGTACTGAACGCACAAAAAGTCTGGAGTTGGAAAATTTAAAAAAATGAAACTGCCTTTGTAACAGATGAGTTTTCGTCGAAACCCTGATACTTGAAAAGAGATTGTCCATTTGTACAGAAGGGCCCGGTTTTTGCCGTAACCCTCTCAACTTTTAGCACATGTATGTGGTGTGAGATGAAATGATGATACCATGCCAACTTTAACCTTTCAGAGTTCATTTGTAGTGCTTTCAATTTCAGGGTGTTTAGTCAAAAAAATCAAGTAACACATGAAAAATAGCAAATGAGTCAGAAAGGGTTGAAAATTGATGACGTGGCTTTGAATGGTGCATACTGAAAGCACAAAAAGTCTGGAGTTAAATAAGTTAAAAAAATGAAATGCCTTTGTAACAGATGAGTTTTCGTACGAAAACCCTGATACTACGAAAGAGATTGTCCATTTGTAACGAAGTGGATCCAGTTTTTGCCGTAACCCTGTCAACTTTTCACAGCTATGTGGGTGAAATGATGATACCTGCCAACTTAACCTTTCAGAGTTCATTTGTAGTGCTATTCAATTCAGGGTCCTTAGCTAAAAAAATCAGTAAATGCATGAAAATTAGCAAATATAAGTCGAAAGGGTTGGAAAATTGATGAGTGGCTTTGAATGGTGCATACTGAATGCACAAAAAGTCTAGAGTTGAAAAAGTTTAAAAAAATGAAATGCCTTGTAATAGATGAGTTTTCGTCCGAAACCCTGATACTTCGAAAGAGATAAGAGATTGTCAGTTGTTACACGAAGTGGATCCAGTTTTTGCGTAACCCTCTAACTTTTTAGCACATGCATGTGGGTTGAAATGATGATACCGTGCCTACTTTCAACCTTTCAGAGTTCATTGTAGTGCCTTTTCAATTTCAGGGGAGTTTTAGCTCCAAAAATCAGTAAATGCATGAAATATAGCAAATGAAGTCAGAAAGGGTTGAAAATTGATGAGGTGGCTTTGAATGGTGCGTACTGAACGCACAAAAAGTTTGGAATTGAAATAAGTTTAAAAAAATGAAATGCCTTTGTAACAGATGAGTTTTTGTCCGAAACCCTGGTACTTCGAAAGAGATTGTCCATTTTTATACACGAAGTGGATCCAGTTTTTGCCGTAACCCTCTGAACTTTTTAGCACATGCTATGTGGGTGAAATGATGATGCCATGCCAACTTTCAACCTTTTCAGAGTTCATTTGTAGTGCTATTCAATTTCAGGGTCCTTTAGCTCAAAAAAATCAGTAAATGCATGAAAAATAGTAAATTAAGTCAGAAAGGGTTGAAAATTGATGACGTGGCTTTGAATGGTGCGTACTGAACGCACAAATAGTCTGGAGTTGAAATAATTTTAAAAAATGAAACGCCTTTGTAACAGATGAGTTTTCGTCCGAAACCCTGATACTTCGAAAGAGATTGTCCATTTTGTACATGAAGTGGCTCCAGTTTTTGCCGTAACCCTCTCAAATTTTTAGCACATGCTATGTGGGTGAAATGATGATACCATGCCAACTTTTAACCTTTTCAGAGTTCATTTGTAGTGCTTTTCAATTTCAGGGTCGTTTAGGTCAAAAAAAATCAGTAAACGCATGAAAAATAGCAAATGAAGTCAGAATGGGTTGAAAATTGATGACGTGGCTTTGAATGGTGCATACTGAACGCACAAAAAGTCTGGAGTTTAAATAAGTTAAAAAAATGAAATGCCTTTGTAACAGATGAGTTTTCGTACGAAACCCTGATACTACGAAAGAGATTGTCCATTTTGTACACGAAGTGGATCCAGTTTTTGCCGTAACCCTGTCAACTTTTTAGCACATGCTATGTGGGTGAAATGATGATACCATGCCAACTTGCAACCTTTTCAGAGTTCATTTGTAGTGCTATTCAATTTCAGGGTCCTTTAGCTAAAAAAAATCAGTAAATGCATGAAAATTAGCAAATTAAGTCAGAAAGGGTTGAAAATTGATGACGTGGCTTTGAATGGTGCATACTGAATGCACAAAAAGTCTAGAGTTGAAATAAGTTTAAAAAAATGAAATGCCTTTGTAATAGATGAGTTTTCGTCCGAAACCATGATACTTCGAAAGAGATTGTCCAGTTTGTACACGAAGTGGATCCAGTTTTTGCCGTAACCCTCTCAACTTTTTAGCACATGCTATGTGGGTGAAATGATGATACCGTGCCTACTTTCAACCTTTTCAGAGTTCATTTGTAGTGCTTTTCAATTTCAGGGTCGTTTAGCTCACAAAATCAGTAAATGCATGAAATATAGCAAATGAAGACAGAAAGGGTTGAAAATTGATGACGTGGCTTTGAATGGTGCGTACTGAACGCACAAAAAGTCTGGAATTGAAATAAGTTTTAAAAAAATGAAATGCCTTTGTAACAGATGAGTTTTCGTCCGAAACCCTGATACTTCGAAAGAGATTGTCCATTTTATACACGAAGTGGATCCAGTTTTTGCCGTAACCTTCTCAACTTTTTAGCACATGCTATGTGGGTGAAATGATGATACTTTGCCGTCCGCCGTTCCAGTTTTAGCACTACAGGAATCAGCTACTTTGCCAGCTGCCACGGCAGACGGCAAAGGCAGGAACGGCGGACGGCAAAGGTCTTTGCCGTCTGCCGCGGACGGCAAAAGGCTCCGGCAAAGTAAGGATCGGCAAAGAGCTACTTTGCCGTCTGCTTTCGGCGGCTGACGGCAAAGGGACCTTTGCCATCAGCAGCAGACGGCAAAGAATGCAGACGGCAATAATTACGTTGTTAGTCCATTAGGTGGCTAATGGCAGCCTTTGCCGTCCGCCGCTGACGGCAAAATTTGTCCGGCCTTTGCCATCCGCCGAATAATGTCAGCTGGACGTCACTACACGGCAGGCCTTTGCCGTCCGCGGCTGTAGGCAAAGTTGTTTACTCTTTGCCGTCAGCCACTGTAGGCAAAGCCTTTGCCGTCCGCCGCTGTAGGCAAACTGGCCAAATGGGTCAGTTCTCAGGAGGCAGAGGTGGCAGCCACGTGGCTGCTTTGCCGTCCGCGGCTGTTGGCAAAGTTGCCTTTGCCGTCCGCGGCTATCGGCACAGGTGTCTTTGCCATCAGTGGCTGACGGCAAAGATCCTGCTTTGCCTCATTTTTTCTGTTTTTTTTTAAATGCAACAATTTTGACAGCAAATATATATGACATATATATATATATATTTCACAGGGCTATTTAACAGCAAACATATGACATATCCAGCACATAAGTTTCATCGTACGTACATATATAGTTCCATCCATTCATACATAGCAAGTTCCATCAAGTTGCACATACACATTGTTCCATCCATACATATTACAAAGCAAAGTTTCATCTAGATAGCAAGTTCCATCATAGCAAGCTAGAAGAATACTTGAAGAGAATGAAAGAAAAAACAAGCACTCCATCATAGCAAGCTAGCTTCCGTGAAGTGAATGAAATCTGCAAAATGGCAAATAAGAAAGTTAGAAAAAGGTGACTAGAAGAAGAAGACTAGAACAAGAAGAAGAATAGAACAAGAAGACTTAGGTGAAATGGATCATATATGAGCTAACTTAGGTGAAATGGATCGTTTATGAGCTAACTAAGGTGAAATGGATCCTTTATGAGCTAACTTAGGTGAAATGGATCGTTTATGAGCTAACTTAGTTGAAATGGATCATTTATGAGCTAACTTAGTTGAAATGGATCGTTTATGACCTAACTAAGGTGAAATGGATCGTTTATGAGCTAACTAAGGTGAAATGGATCGTTTATGAGATAACTAAGGTGAAATGGATCGTTTTTTAGCTAACTTAGGTGAAATGGATCATTTATGAGCTAACTTAGTTGAAATGGATCGTTTATGAGCTAACTTAGGTGAAATGGATCATTTAAGAGCTAATTTAGGTGAAATGGATCGTTTTTGAGCTAACTTAGGTGAAATGGATCGTTTATGAGCTAACTTAGTTGAAATGGATCGTTTATGAGCTAACTTAGTAAAAAGCATCATTTTAGAGCTAACCTAGGTGTGATGGGTCATTTTGGAGCTAACCTAGGTAAGATGGGTCATTTTGGAGCTAACCTAGGTGAAATGGGTCATTTTAAAGCTAACGTAGGTAAAATGGATCATTTAGGAGCTAATCTAGGTAAAATGGGTCATTTTAGAGCTAACTTGGATAAAATGGATCATTTATAAGCTAACTAAGGTAAAATGGGTCATTTTAGAGCTAACTTAGATAAAATGGATCGTTTATGAGCTAACTAAGCTAATTATGCAATTTTTGACATAAGTAAGCTAAGTGCAGATCGTTTTAGAGCTAACTTAGGTAAAATGGATGGTTTTGGAGGTCAGTAAGCTTATTAAGTCATTTTGGAGGAAAAGAAGCTAACTCTAGGTCATTATGGTAAGCATATTGGAGGAAATAAAGCTAAGTCTAGGTCTTTATGCATTTGTTAAGCAAAACACTAGAGAAACTTACCGTGATCATGGAGGTGTAGGAGCGGGCTGGCTCGTGCCGGTAGCTGGAGAAGGATCGTGCGATGCTTGTCTGGAGTTACGCTGCACCAAAGATCATTTCCAATGTCTCGTTAGCGTGATGACACTCAAATGTTAAGACTAGCAAGTAATGTCCATTCAAATTAAACTCACCGTGCTCCCAGGAGCAATCACTGGCATCGGCGGAGCGGTCTGACCGGACTTCTCGCACACAGACTGCACATTTGGTTTTGACAACTCAGTCATACTAGTTAGTAATGAGACAAACACTACATGAATGTTTTGGCTAATCTGCAGAAGAAACTTACCACAAGGAGCTCGTACATGGCCCTTGCCTGCATGTCATTCCGTGCCCTCTCCTCCTCCAACATCTTTGTCGTCCTCTCCTCCAACTCCAGCTGCCTCTCTGCCGCCTCCGCCAGAAGTTTCTCCGTTCTATCTCTCTCACTCTGTATAGCAGCCTGCAACACCACTCACATGACCATTTGTAATCATTGATGGAAGCGCACACAATGTAATGGAGAAAGATAGCTGAGTACGTATAACTAACCTTGAAGGCGAGTTGGACTGGCCGTTCACGAGGCCTTATCTCAGGAGCGGAGCTCGACTGGCGCGCCTTGATCTCCGGGAGAGTGCTAGGACAACGGATAAGTCCATCTCCCATGGCTATGGAGCCATGGGACCTCCCGTCACCAGATATCATCAGCAGCTCTGTATCAATGGGACCCTGGCTCGGGTTAAAGTCCTCCCCTTTCCTCGCCTTCCCCTGATCTCTATATTTCACGAGCTTGTCGTGGGAGGAGATGTTGGTGAAGTTCTTTGGATCATCGAGGTCAGACGCAGAGAATGCCTTGACTTTCTTGTAAGGGCCAGTGTGGGCCATGGCATACAGGTCGTACACCTCTGGCACCTTATCCGCCTTATTGTAGCGTGCCTTAAAGAGAGAGACAAAGTAAATTAGTAATTAAAGAGCTAAAGCTAGCATGATGAATGAATTGCATGAATCATGAAGCAAACCACATACCCAGTTCCGCCCGAACTGATATAAGTTGGAGCTGCCTTGATGGTGTGGCACACCTTCCATTTGGGCACGTTTGTCCTTGGCCTCGTTGTGGAGGGCTAGCCATTCTTTTGAGCACCACTCATTGACCAACACCTCCCAACAATCCATCCGATCCGCACACCATCTCGGAGGGGCCTAAGTTAACAAATAGAAACTTGAGCGCTACGGCTATGAGTTACTAAATGAAGGAAGTAAGTACAAGGCCTTAAGAATTACCTTCATGTACTCCTCCTTACTCAAGAACTTCTCGCGGCACGCCGGCTTGGTCTTCTTGATACCACGCGAGGCGTAGTTGTCTCGAACAGCCTGCACCCGAGCCTCGTGCCGTAAGTTCTGTAGTAGGCGCTTGCAGACGTTATCGATAACATTTGCCGCTTCCTCCTCGTATCCCTCCTCACACCTGTAGAATGTCTGCAATCAAATGAGACAATATTGATTAGTACAATGAATAACTAGCTAGTTGAAGATTTTTAATTGTGTAAAGGAGAAATTACCCAGAACTTTCTGATCACCACGTCTGCCCTCGTCTTGCACAAGACACCGTCGATAATCTCACCCAGCGGGGCCGAGGCAGCCAAGTAGTGCTCCCAACTCAATCCAAGCTCTGGAAGCCGACCCTCACCAGGCAACGTGACAAACCCCGGGAAGTTTTGCCGACAAAGAACTCCAAGGACGGAGTTGGGCCGGCGGACACTGTGATGGTGGTCCCAACCCCTGCAGCATGACAAGGCCAACGCATCAGTTATTTGAAGAAACGTGAATGCAGAAGGTACAAAAAGATTAAATGCACTTACCTCTCCCCATCAGGGAAAATCAACCACCTCTGCTCGCGGGTCACCGGCACGGACGGGAGCCGTGTAAAACCACGCTGGTAGACGGTGCCCCCCTCCTCCTCAATATCAGTCAGCTCCCCGCCATCATCAGCATGGCCACTCGGCTCCTCAGGCTGATCCAGCCAGGTACCCCATCCAGACGTGTGCTCCTTCGGGGTCTCGTGGGCCGAAGGCCCGTCGACCCGAGGCTCATGGGCCGAAGACCCGTGGACCAGAGGCTCATGGACCGGAGTCCGTGTAGCCTCCTCCTCGGACGAGTCCACCCTAGCAGTCACGTGCTCGGGTGAAACAGCTAGGGGTGGCGGCGAGGAAGGCGCCGTAGCAGGCACCCTACCTCCTCTCCCACGACCATGTGCTCCAGCTCCTCTCTTCTTCTTACCTCGTCCCCTGCTGGGCACCGCGGTCGACGAAGAAGGGCCAGGCGGTGTCGCCATACTGTCCAGCAACGCTCGGCGGAGAGGTGCGTGTGGAATGGAAGACCTCACACCACGCGTCGACGAAGAAGGGGCCTCGGCGTGCTCCCGACCAGCGCCCACCATCTTTCAACACCTGCCATGACAAAGAGTAAACGAAATTAGTACAACATAAAAAAATACCGACATGAATAATAATATGTATATCACTTAAGTGTATCATCATCAAGTACAACATAAAAAAATTGAATACCTGACACTACTAATAATCTCGATCAGTATCATCAATAAATGCATAATCATCATCATCACTATAATCAATGATGGGCTCATAGGATTCAGTGGCATCAACATGTGGAAGGCCACCTTGACGTAATCGGTCAAGCATTGACAGGTCATCTGTAGCAGTAACCTCTTCTTGTTCCAGCTCTTCTTGTTCCTCCTCTGGGGTGATGTCGGATTCACTATCGCTGTCTACTTCAATGTTTTGGGGTGAAGTATAGCGGTTCTTGAAACGCTTTTTGGAAAGACGTGTCTCTTGGAAGAATTCTCCTTCATATGTGTCTGGGTTAATGTGAGGTTCATAATGCTTCAATTCTACGTTTATTTTTACATTTTTCTCGAAGCGTCTTCTGCATCCTCTCAGTTGGGTACCACCAACGATTTTGCACGGGCCCCCCCAATCTTGCCTTGGTCGGGAGATGCAAAATCAAATGCTGCATTGGATTAAAGAAGCCCGGTGGAAAGATCTTCTCTAACTTGCAGATCAACTCCGGCGCCAACTCTTCCATTTCTTCTAGCACGCCAGGTGATAGTTCTTTCGCACAAAGAACACGGAAGAAATAGCTGAGTTCTGCCAGTACTAGCCATTCATCCTCAGGGATGAAGCCACGCAACATCACCGGCATTACCCGCTCAATCCATATGTGCCAATAATGACTCTTGAGACCAAATATCTTCAATTTATCAAGATTCGCTCCCCTCTTTAGATTCACTGCATACCCATCGGGGAACATCAACTGCATTTTCACCCACAAGATAATTTCCCTCATAGCTGGCCTTCCAAGATTGAACCATGCCTTTGGCTTCGTCCAGTTCTGCTTTCCTTTCGGTTCTTTCATGTTTTGTAACGGCCTATCACATAGCGCCTCCAGATCGACTCTAGCCTTAGTATTATCCTTTGACTTCCCATCTATGACGAACAATGTACCAAAAAGTGCCTCGGCGATATTCTTCTCAGTGTGCATCACGTCGATGTTGTGTGGGCAAAGGAGGTCTTTGAAGTAAGGCAGATCACATAAGCATGTCTTGTGAGTCCAGGCATGCTTAGAATTATACCCCTTGAAATACCCTGGACGCTCTGGATCTGGCTCGAGAGCGTTTAACTGATCCAGGGTCTGTTGGCCTGTCAACGCAGGTGGTGCAGAGTTTTTGACAACTCTACCTCTGATGAAGTTCTTCTTGTCTTTCCTGAACTTATGGCGAGGATCCAGGAACTGTCTATGCATGTCGAAGCAAGAAAACTTGCGACCGGCCTGAAGCCAACGAAACTCAAGAGCTCCCTTGCATGTGGGGCACGGGAACCTTCCATGCACACACCAGCCAATGAATAGCGCATACGCCGGCAAGTCATGCGTCGAGTACATGTACCAGACATGCATTATGAAGTTTCGTTTGCTATAGGCGTCGTATGTCTTGAACCCATTATCCCAGGCTTCTTGCAATTCGTCCTTAAGCAGCTGCATGTACACATTCATATTTTTCCCCGGATAGTTGGGCCCTGGAATTATCAACGTCAGGAAAATGTTCTTTCTTTGCATAATCTGTCCAGGGGGGAGATTGAGTGGAAGACAAATACGGGCCAACAACTGTATTGGGCTGCCGTCATACCAAACACACTGAACCCATCCGTGTTGATGCCGACTCGAGGATGCCTCGGATCTGCCGCTTTGTCAGCATGTAATTCATCAAACTTTTTCCACGCAACACCATCCGATGTGTGTAGCATCATCAGATTCCCATCTGCATCTAATTCAGTTCTTTTGCCTGTTTTGTGCCATGTCATCTGTCTGGCCGTCTCTTCGACCATGAAAAGACGTTGAAGTCTTGGTACGATTGGCATATACCGAAGAACACTAACGGGGATTTTGGTCTGTGTCTTCTCACCCATACTGTTGTCTACCACAACATACCTGGAAGACTTGCAAATGGGACAATAGTTCAAGTCCGCATAGTCAAGCCTAAATAAGGCACATCCTTTCTCACTGGCATGTATCTTCTCATAGGGCATCTTCAGTGCACGGAGGATTTTGTCCGACTGGTACAGGTTTGCAGGCATTACATGGCCTTTGGGTAGAAAGCGTCCAAATACTGTCATCATTGCGTCGTAGCATTCTCTGCCCAAGTTGAACTGAGCCTTCAGAGCCATTACTTGTGAGATGGCATCCAACTGACAAAGCTCAGTGTGCTCGTGGAGCGGACGTTTTGAAGACTCCAACATTTCATTGAAGGCCTTTGCACATTCCTCCATCTCCTCGTCCGAATCCCGAGCATCATCATAGTCTTGCACCATGTTTTCCATCCCGGTACCATGCTCGTCGGTGCGACGACGATCCACCTCAGCTCGGTCACGTTGGGCAGACTCACCATGATATGTCCACACCGTATAATCGGGCGTAAAACCACTCTTCTGCAGGTGTTTGCCCATTTCAGCCTCTGTCCTCTTTTCCCAATTGCCGCATCGGAAACAGGGGCACCAGGTTTTCCTCTGGCCATTTGCAAATGCGGCTTGCACAAACCCCTTGGTTTTTGTGAACCATTCGGCGCTCCATTTGTTCTGACCAGTGTGACCGGTATACATCCACGCACGATCACTCATCTTGACTTTCAGAGCTACTAGACACACAACAAATATATATATAATTCACCATGTATATATTCATCAGTTGATCTACTTTGTCAATTTTATTACGTCCATGCAACCTACACTCTAATAGGTAATGATAGGTCCTAATCCCACCCGAGTATGTGTAGATTGGGTTCATTTTCCCATGCTATGCTCCGGATCCGACGCAAAATTTCGGCAGCACCTCCCCGCTGTTCTCCTGATACACGTGTCTGAAATAAACAGAGAGGATGTGTACCCGGAGAACAACAGGGGAGGCACTGACGAAATTTATGCGTCGGATCCGGAGCAAAGCATATGGGAAAACGAACCCAATGTACACATACTCGGGTTGTCCATGGATAGCGTTGGACAATTCGATAGAATCAAGGTTATAAATATGCAAATGCATGCATATTTATAACTATAACGCTTTCGAATGGGAGACACATATTGGTTACGCATACTGATGATTCAAGACACATATATAGCTAGCTATCAAGTTTCATCGGCACGAACACCGGAACAGAGCAAATAATTAATGGGGGAGGAGGACATGTCATTTGTGCTCACCCACGAACGAAGGGGCAGAGCTCGTCAAACGCACGGCGAGGTCGTCGAACACCAAACCTCGCAGCGATGAAACAACTGCACATTTAAATCTACCCGATCAACACAATTATATATGATGTTTTTCATAACAAAATCGAAAAATATATGACCTAACTAATAATTCACAAATATAGGACCCCGTCGGCCTCTGGAAGGCCAAAGAACACCTTTTCGGGAGGTATCGGTGGTCGGGGTGTCATGACGGTGTTGGGGTGCCGTGTCAGGGTCGGGGTGCTGTTTCGGGGTCGGGGGGGCCCCACCTGCCCCGCGCCCCCACCCCACCGCCCGACGCCCCTCCGCCCCAACCACTCCCGCGCCTGGCGCCGCCTCCGCCACCGCCCCGGGCCCCGCTTGCCCTCGCCCCACCACCCACGCCCGCCCCCACCCCCACCCGCCGACCCCGTCGCTCCACCATCCCGCCGCCCCGCGCTCCATCACGTGCCGGACCCACGCCCCCGGCCCACTGCCCCCGACCGTCCCCTACCTTGTTGCGCCCACGTCGCCGTCCCACCCCGCCCACTGCCCCGACCGTCCCATTGCTCCGGTGAGTTATTTTTTTTCTCTGTTTTTTCATTTTTTTCCTGCTGTTTATTGTTAGTGTTAGATTTAGTACTAGATATGTGTTATGTTAGTGTTTAGATTTAGTGCTACTATGTGTTAGTGTTAGTGTTTAGAACAGAAGTACATCAAGTAGTATAAGGTAGAAGAAGATAGAAGAAGAAGAAAAGAAAAGATGTAGAAAGAAAGAAGAACAAGAACCGAAGGTAGAAGACGAATGTAAAGGAAGAAATAAGAAAGAAAAGAAAGATAAAAAAAGGAAGAAGGCAAAAGATAGGAAGAAGGTAGAAGAAGAGAAAAGAAAACGAAAAGAAGAAGGCTAACCCTTAAAGAGAGAGACAAAAAATTAGTAATAAGAGCTAGCTAGCATGATGAATGAATTGCATGAATCATGAAGCAAACCACATACCCAGTTCCGCCCGAACTGATATAAGTTGGAGCTGCCTTGATGGTGTGGCACACCTTCCATTGGGCACGTTTGTCCTTGGCCTCGTTGTGGAGGGCTAGCCATTCTTTTGAGCACCACTCATTGACCACACCTCCCCACATCCATCCGATCCGCACACCATCTCGGAGGGGAAGTTAACAAATAGAACTTGAGCGCTACGGCTATGAGTTACTAAATGAAGGAAGTAGTACAAGGCCTTAAATTACCTTCATGTACTCCTCCTTACTCAAGAACTTCTCGCGCACGCCGGCTTGGTCTTCTTGATACCACGCGAGGCGTAGTTGTCTCGAACAGCCTGCACCCGAGCCTCGTGCCGTAAGTTCTGTAGTAGGCGCTTGCAGACGTTATCGATAACATTTGCCGCTTCCTCCTCGTATCCCTCCTCACACCTGTAGATGTCTGCAATCAAATGAGACAATATTATTAGTACAATGAATACCTAGCTAGTTGAAGATTTTTAATTGTGTAAAGGAAAATACCCAGAACTTTCTGACACCACGTCTGCCCTGTCTTGCACAAGACACCGTCGATAATCTCACCCAGCGGGGCCGAGGCAGCCAAGTAGTGCTCCCAACTCAATCCAAGCTCTGGAAGCCGACCCTCACCAGGCAACGTGACAAACCCCGGGAAGTTTTGCCGACAAAGAACTCCAAGGACGGAGTTGGGCCGGCGGACACTGTGATGGTGGTCCCAACCCCTGCACATGACAAGGCCAACGCATCAGTTATTTGAAGAAACGTGAATGCAGAAGGTACAAAAAGATTAAATGCACTTACCTCTCCCCATCAGGGAAAATCAACCACCTCTGCTCGCGGGTCACCGGCACGGACGGGAGCCGTGTAAAACCACGCTGGTAACGGTGCCCCCCTCCTCCTCAATATCATAGCTCTCCCCGCCATCATCAGCATGGCCACTCGGCTCCTCAGGCTGATCCCCAGGTCACCATCCAGACGTGTGCTCCTTCGGGGTCTCGTGGGCCGAAGGCCCTCGACCCGGCTCATGGGCCGAAGACCCGTGGACCGAGGCTCATGGACCGGAGTCCGTGTAGCCTCCTCCTCGGACGAGTCCACCCTAGCAGTCACGTGCTCGGGTGAAACAGCTAGGGGTGGCGGCGAGGAACGCCGTAGCAGGCACCCTACCTCCTCTCCCACGACCATGTGCTCCAGCTCCTCTCTTCTTCTTACCTCGTCCCCTGCTGGGCACCGCGTCGACGAAGAAGGGCCAGGCGGTGTCGCCATACTGTCCAGCAACGCTCGGCGGAGAGGTGCGTGTGGAATGGAAGACCTCACACCACGCGTCCGAAGAAGGGCCTCGCGTGCTCCCCGACCAGCGCCCACCATCTTTCAACACCTGCCATGACAAAGAGTAAACGAAATTATACAACATAAAAAAATACCGACAGGAATAATAATATGTTATCACTTAGTGTGTATCATCATCAAGTACAACATAAAAAAATTGAATACCTGACACTACTAATAATCGATCAGTATCATCAATAAATGCATTCATCATCATCACTATAATCAATGAGTGGCTCATAGGATTCATGGCATCAACATGTGAAGGCCACCTTGACGTAATCGGTCAAGCATTGACAGGTCATCTGTAGCAGTACACCTCTTCTTGTTCCAGCTCTTCTTGTCCTCCTCTGGGGTGATGTCGATTCACTATCGCTGTCTACTTCATGTTTTGGGGTGAAGTATAGCGGTTCTTTGAAACGCTTTTGGAAAGACGTGTCTCTTGGAAGAATTCTCCTTCATATGTGTCTGGGTTAATGTGAGTTCATAATGCTTCAATTCCGTTTATTTTTTACATTTTTCTCGAAGCGTCTTCTGCATCCTCTCAGTTGGGTACCACCAACGATTTTGCACGGCCCCCCCCAATCTTGCCTGGTCGGGAGATGCAAAATCAAATGCTGCATTGGATTAAAGAAGCCCGGTGGAAAGATCTTCTCTAACTTGCAGATCAACTCCGGCGCCAACTCTTCCATTTCTTCTGGCACGCCAGGTGATAGTTCTTTCGCACAAGAAACACGGAAGAAATAGCTGGTTCTGCCAGTACTAGCCATTCATCCTCAGGGATGAAGCCACGCAACATCACCGGCATTACCCGCTCAATCCATATGTGCCAATTGACTCTTGAGACCAATATCTTCAATTTATCAAGATTCGCTCCCCTCTTTAGATTCACTGCATACCCATCGGGGAACATCAACTGCTTTTCACCCACAAGATAATTTCCCTCATAGCTGCCTTCCAAGATTGAACCATGCCTTGGCTTCGTCCAGTTTCTTTTCCTTTCGGTTTCTTTCATGTTTTGTAACGGCCTATCACATAGCCCTCCAGATCGACTCTAGCCTTAGTTTATCCTTTGACTTCCCATCTATGACGAACAATGTACCAAAAATGCCTCGGCGATATTCTTCTCAGTGTGCATCACGTCGATGTTGTGTGGGCAAAGGAGGTCTTTGAGTAAGGAGGCGATCACATAAGCATGTCTTGTGAGTCCAGGCATGCTTAGAATTATACCCCTTGAAATCCCTGGACGCTCTGGATCTGGCTCGAGAGCGTTTAACTGATCCAGGGTCTGTTGGCCTGTCAACCAGGTGGTGCAGAGTTTTGACAACTCTACCTCTGATGAAGTTCTTCTTGTCTTTCCTGAACTTATGGCGAGGATCCAGGAACTGTCTTGCATGTCGAAGCAAGAAAACTTGCGACCGGCCTGAAGCCAACGAAACTCAAGAGCTCCCGCATGTGGGGCACGGGAACCTTCCATGCACCACACAGCCTGAATAGCGCATACGCCGCAAGTCATGCGTCGAGTACATGTACCAGACATGCATTATGAAGTTTCGTTTGCTATAGGCGTCGTATGTCTTGAACCCATTATCCCAGGCTCTTGCAATTCGTCCTTAAGCAGCTGCATGTACACATTCATATTTTTCCCCGGATAGTTGGGCCCTGGAATTATCAACGTCAGGAATGTTCTTTCTTTCGCATAATCTGTCCAGGGGGGAGATTGAGTGGAAGACAAATACGGGCCAACAACTGTATTGGGCTGCCGTCATACCAAACACACTGAACCCATCCGTGTTGATGCCGACTCGAGGATGCCTCGGATCTGCCGCTTTGTCAGCATGTAATTCATCAAACTTTTTCCACGCAACACCATCCGATGTGTGTAGCATCATCAGATTCCCATCTGCATCTAATTCAGTTCTTTTGCTGTTTTGTGCCATGTCATCTGTCTGGCCGTCTCTTCGACCATGAAAAGACGTTGAAGTCTTGGTACGATTGGCATATACCGAAGAACACTAACGGGGATTTTGGTCTGTGTCTTCTCACCCATACTGTTGTCTACCACAACATACCTGGAAGACTTGCAAATGGGACATAGTTCAAGTCCGCATAGTCAAGCCTAAATAAGGCACATCCTTTCTCACTGGCATGTATCTTCTCATAGGGCATCTTCAGTGCACGGAGGATTTTGTCCGACTGGTACAGGTTTGCAGGCATTACATGGCCTTTGGGTAGAAAGCGTCCAATACTGTCATCATTGCGTCGTACATTCTCTGCCCAAGTTGAACTGAGCCTTCAGAGCCATTACTTGTGAGATGGCATCAACTGACAAAGCTCAGTGTGCTCGTGGAGCGGACGTTTTAAGACTCCAACATTTCATTGAAGGCCTTTGCACATTCCTCCCATCTCCTCGTCCGAATCCCGAGCATCATCATAGTCTTGCACCATGTTTTCCATCCCGGTACCATGCTCGTCGTGCGACGACGATCCACCTCAGCTCGGTCACGTTGGGCAGACTCACCATGATATGTCCACACCGTATAATCGGGCGTAAAACACTCTTCTGCAGGTGTTTGTCCCATTCAGCCTCTGTCCTCTTTCTCCCAATTGCCCATCGAAACAGGGGCACCAGGTTTTCCTCGGCCATTTGCAAATGCGGCTTGCACAAACCCCTTGTTTTTTGTGACCATTCGGCGCTCCATTTGTTCTGACCAGTGTGACCGGTTACTACTCCACGCACGATCACTCATCTTGACTTTCGAGCTACTAGCCACACAACAAATATAATATAATTCACCATGTATATATTCATCAGTTGATCTACTTTGTCAATTTTTATCTTCCATGCAACCTACACTCTAATAGGTAATGATGGTCCTAATCCCACCCGAGTATGTGTAGATTGGGTTCATTTTCCAGGCTATCTCCGGATCCGACGCAAAATTTCGGCAGCACCCTCCCCGCTGTTCTCCTGATACACGTGTCTGAAATAAACAGAGAGGATGTGTACCCGGAGAACAACAGGGGAGGCACTGACGAAATTTATGCGTCGGATCCGGAGCAAAGCATATGGGAAAACGAACCCAATGTCACATACTCGGGTTGTCCATGGATAGCGTTGGACAATTCGATAGAATCAAGGTTATAAATATGCAAATGCATGCATATTTATAACTATAACGCTTTCGAATGGGAGACACATATGGTTACGCATACTGATGATTCAAGACACATATATAGCTAGCTATCAAGTTTCATCGGCACGAACACCGGAACGAGCAAATAATTAATGGGGGAGGAGGACATGTCATTTGTGCTCCACCACGAACGAAGGGGCAGAGCTCGTCAAACCACGGCAGGTCGTCGAACACCAAACCTCGCAGCGATGAAACAACTGCACATTTAAATCTACCCGATCAACACAATTATATATGATGTTTTTCATAACAAAATCGAAAAATATATGACCTAACTAATAATTCACAAATATAGACCCCGTCGGCCTCTGGAAGGCCAAAGAACACCTTTTCGGGAGTATCGGTGTCGGGGTGTCATGACGGTGTGTGGGGGTGCCGTGTCAGGGTCGGGGTGCTGTTTCGGGGTCGGGGGGTCGGGGTGTGGTGTCGGGGTCGGGGTGTCGGGGTCAGGGGGTCGGGGTGTCGGGTGTGGTGTCGGGGTCGGGGTGTCGGGGTGTGGTGTCGGGGTTGGGGTGTCGTGGTAGGGGGTCAGGGGGTCGGGGTGTCGGGGTGTCGTGTCGGGGGGGGGTCGGGTGTTGGGGTGTGGTGTCGGAGTCGGGGTGTCGGGGTCTGGGGGTCAGGGGGTCGGGGTGGTCGTGTCGGGGTCGGGGTGTCGGGTTGGTGTCGGGGTGTCGGGTCGGGTGTCGGGTTAGGGGTCAGGGGGTCGGGGTGTCGGGGTGTGGTGTCGGGGTCAGGGGGTCGGGTGTTTTCCTTCTATCCTTCTTCTTCTTTCTTTCTCTTCTTCTTCTTCTTTCCTTTCTTCTTTCTTCTTTCTTCTTTCATCTTTTTCTCCTTCTTTTACTCTTTTCGTTTCTTCTTTTCTTCTTCTTCTACTTCTTCTACTTCTTTTCTTCTTCTTCTTTTTCATCTTTTTCTATTTCTTTTCTTTTCTTTTCTTCCTTTCTTCTTCTTCTACTTCTTTCTTCTTCTTCTTTTTTCTACTCTTTTTTCTTTTCTCTCTTCTACTTCTCTCTACTTATACTTCTTTTTACTTCTTTTCTAACACTAACACTAACACATATGTAGCACTAAATCTAACACTAACACTAACACATATCTAGTACTAAATCTAACACTAACAATTAAACACAAGAAAAAATGAAAAAACGAGAAAAAAATATACTCACGCAGCGAGCAATGGGACGGTCGGGGGCAGTGGGCGGTGTGGGCCGGCGCGAGCGTGGCGGCGCACCAGGGTATGTGTGCGTCGGGATTGGCCGGGGCGTGTGGTCGGGCGACGTGATGGCGCGCCGGGCGGCGGGATGGTGGAGCGACGGGGCTCGGCGGGGGTGGGGCCGGGGGGTGGTGGGGCGATTGGCAAGCGGGGGCGGGGCGGTGCGGGGGCGGCGCCAGGCGGCGGGATGGTGGGGCGACGGGGCGTCGGCGGGTGGGGTGGGGGCGGCGGGGCGGTGGGGCGACGGGGCAAGCGGGGGCGGGGGCGGCGGCGGCGGCGGGTGGCGGCGGCGGCGCCGGGCGGCGGGGCGGCGGTGGGTGGAACTGGTGGCGGGGCGTCGGGGAGGAGAGAGGGAGAGAAGAGAGAGTAACGGGCGGGGGGTGGGGGCTCGACCGGCCGTTAGTTAGCCTTTGCCCTCCGCCGAGGCTTTGCCGTTCGCTTTTTTTTATCTTTGTCGTCTGCTAGCAGACGGCAAAGAGGGGGGCGTTAAGTTTTTCTAATCGGCTCGTTACTAGGGGGCACCTCTCTCTTTGCCGTCAGCCAGCTGACGGCAAAGAAGTGACAGATGGCAAAGACCGTTTTTGCCATCTGCCAGTTGTTTGCCGTCTGCTTTTTGGTAGCTGATGGCAAAGACCTTCTTTGCCGTCTGCTAGCAGACGGCAAAGAACTGGCAGACGGCAAAATCACTGATTCCAGTAGTGACGTAGTGCTATTCACTTTCAGGCTCCTTTAGCTAAAAAAATTCAGTAAATGCATGAAAAATAGCAAATGAAGTCAGAAAGGGTTGAAAATTGATGACGTGGCTTTTAATGGTGCATACTGAATGCACAAAAAGTCTGGAGTTAAAATAAGTTTAAAAAAATGACATGCCTTTGTAACAAATGAGTTTTCGTACGAAACCTTGATACTTCGAAAGAGATTGTCGAATTTGTACACGAAGTGGTACCAGTTTTTGCCATAACCCTCTCAACTTTTTAGCACATGCTATGTGGGTGAAATGATGATACCATGCCAACTTTTAACCTTTACAGAGTTCATTTGTAGTGCTTTTCAATTTCAGGGTCGTTTAGGTCAAAAAAATCAGTAAATGCATGAAAAATAGCTAATGATGTCAGAAAGGGTTGAAAATTGATGACGTGGCTTTGAATGGTGCATACTGAACGCACAAAAAGACTGGAGTTGAAATAAGTTAAAAAATGAAATGCCTTTGTAACAGATGACTTTTCGTCCGAAACTCTGATACTTCGAAAGAGATTGTCCATTTTGTACACGAAGTGGCTCTAGTTTTTGCCGTAACCCTCTCAACTTTTTAGGACATGCTATGTGGGTGAAATTATGATACCATGCCAACTTTCAACCTTTTCAGAGTTCATTTGTAGTACTTTTCATCGACCGGCCGTTAGTTAGCCTTGCCCTCCGCCGAGGCTTTGCCGTTCGCTTTTTTTTATCTTGTCGTCTGCTAGCAGACGGCAAAAGAGGGGGCGTTTAAGTTTTCTAATCGGCTCGTTACTAGGGGGCACCTCTTTCTTTGCGTCAGCAGCTGACGGGCAAAGAGTGACAGATGGCAAAGACCGTTTTGCCAGCGCAGTGTTTGCCGTCTGCTTTTGGTAGCTGATGGCAAAGACCTTCTTTGCCGTCTGCTAGCAGCGGCAAAAACTGGCAGACGCAAAATCACTGATTCCAGTAGTGACGTAGTGGCTATTCACTTCAGGCTCCTTTAGCTAAAAAAAATCAGTAAATGCATGAAAAATAGCAAATGAAGTCAGAAAGGGTTGAAAATTGATGACGTGGCTTTTAATGGTGCATACTGAAGCACACAAAAGTCTGGAGTTAAAATAAGTTTAAAAAATGGAATGCCTTTGTAACAGGAGTTTTCGTACGAAACCTTGATACTTCGAAAGAGATTGTCGATTTTGTACACGAAGTGGTACCAGTTTTGCCTAACCCTCTCAACTTTTTAGCACATGCTATGTGGGTGAAATGATGATACCATGCCAACTTTTAACCTTTCAGAGTTCATTGTAGTGCTTTTCAATTTCAGGGTCGTTAGGTCAAAAAAATCGTAAATGCATGAAAATAGCTAATGATGTCAGAAAGGGTTGAAAATTGATGACGTGGCTTTGAATGGTGCATACTGAACGCACAAAAAGATGAGTTGAAATAAGTTAAAAAAAATGAAATGCCTTTGTAACAGATGAGTTTCGTCCGAAACTCTGATACTTCGAAAGAGATTGTCCATTTTGTACACGAAGTGGCTCTAGTTTTTGCCGTAACCCTCTCAACTTTTTAGCACATGCTATGTGGGTGAAATATGATACCATGCCAACTTTCAACCTTTTCAGAGTTCATTTGTAGTACTTTCAATTCAGGTCCTTTAGCTCAAAAAAATCAGTAAAGCATGAAAAAATAGCAAATAAGTCAGAAAGGGTTGAAAATTGATGACGTGGCTTTGAATGTGTGCATACTGACGCACAAAAGCTTGGAGATGAAATAAGTTTAAAAAATGAAATGGCCTTTGTAACAGATGAGTTTTCTGTTCCGAAACCCTGATACTTCGAAAGAGATTGTCCATTTTGTACACGAAGTGGATCCCATTTTTGCCGTAACCCTCTCAATTTTTAGCACATGCTATTGTGGTGAAATGATGATACCGTGCCACTTTCAACCTTTTCAGAGTTCATTTGTAGTGTTTCAATTTCAGGGTCGTTTAGCTCAAAAAATCAGTAAATGCATGAAATAAAGCAAAATGAAGTCAGAAAAGGTTGAAAATTGATGACGTGGCTTTGAATGGTCATACTGAACGCACAAAAAGTCTGGAGATTGAAATAAGTTAAAAAAAATGAAATGCCTTTGTAACAGATGGAGTTTTCGTCCGAAACCCTGATATTCGAAAAGAGTTGTCCATTTTTATACACGAAGTGGATCAAGTTTTGCCGTAACCCTCTCAACTTTTAGCACATGCTTATGGGTGAAATGATGATACCATGCCAACTTTTAACCTTTTCAGAGTTCATTGTAGTGCTTTCAATTTCAGGGCGTTTAG
>JAAAXO010000216.1:13954-88256 GCA_011799875.1 Thinopyrum elongatum | reverse complement strand
GAGTGCATGATACCGGCTATGATACCACCACTATGGCCAGCCTTATAGTGGGGAGTATCATATACTAGTATCATGCATATGATACTAGTGTATGATACTATGTACGTACCTTCATAGTGCATAGTATCATAGATGGCCGTATTTATGGCCAGGCATGACACAAAGTAGTATAGCATTTATTATGTTACGGTTTCTACCTATGTTACTCTAACCCACTCTCCCTTCTTTAATTCCTTGCCACATCATCATATTTGCTATTCCCGAGTGCATGATACCGGCTATGATACCCCCACTATGGCCACCCTTAGCAAAGAAGGTGTACAAATCATTTGTGCGTCGCTTTGTGAGTTTTCATCCATTTGTCCGAGAAGCGGGAAGAAGTTTCAAACATTTCAGTCGCGAGGTGCGGCCACTAGCGTAGGCCTAGTTGGTATTTTAATTACAGGAAATTCAGATGGAGTCCGGACATCATCAAAATTGATATGTGCCTGTGGCGTGCTCTCACGACCCCGTGGAAAAAATTGGTAAAGTTTGGCACAAGTTTTGATGATCGCTCCTTCCAAACCGGAGCATCTCACATGAAGGATCATGGTTTCCAAAAGGAGACATCTCAATTCAAACTCCAGTGGCCGGTGACTTCATCGTTTGGCCTCATAAAAATTTCCACGGTAAGCAATCACCATTATACCACGGGTTTGATTTTCTGGCGCATTTCAGGTATCGTTAGCTATATTTAAGACATTTTTTGAGTTTAACGTGCATTTTGTGCATAAAAATAAAATTACAACCGGAACTGCATGTGCTGTCGAAAGGGATGAGGATTGCCGTTCGATCTGGGAGCATCCAATGGTGCAGACGTATGATCCGTGGGGTTTGGGTTCTGGCCAATCAGAAAGCACGACTCAGATCGCGCGCGGGGTTTGGTCGGCACACGGCTTTCATGAACGAACCATGTGCTATTCGCAAACCAGATTGCATATTTTTGTTCACAAAATTGAGTGTGCTACCTCTATGATATAATAATAATAATAATAATAATAATAAACAGTGCATAATCATTGCCTGAGCTGACAGCATATCAAGGTCAACATATTAACGGTTCTGACATCAACGAAAAACCGGGCATAACTCACTAATTCAGTACACGTGACAGTTCTAAATTGAACGAATTAAGTTGCAGGGTAGGCATAAAGACTAGTCTTACGGCTTAATTCCCATGTACATGGGGGAACTGGGATCATTAGGTTGACCCTGAATGAACCTGGGTTTTCTGATGATTTTACGCTTCTCTGTTACATGGGTGCGTGATCCCTTGGATGGCAACTTAGCAAATTCATCGTACTCGTCCTCATCGGCAACATTATCGACACCCAGTACCCTCCTCTTCCCATGCATCACTACATGGCAGTTCTTATGCAAGGGGTCTTCCGCATAGAAAATCTGGGTAGCATCGCTGGCAAGAATGAACGGGTCCGCGTGATATGCCATCGTTGTCCTGTTAACACAGGTCTTCCTGTAATCATCAACCTTTACATGACCAAGAGGGATCCATGCGCACATGAATAATGCCACCTTAACTTTCACATAGTCAAGCTCCCAAATCTCTTTGATGGTTCCATAGTATACACTTTTATCAGCTTCATCTACAGTCATGCATTCTATTTGAACAGAGTTGTTTTGATATGAGGTATTCTCATCACGTTCCTCAGTGTAGAACATGTATCAAGAATTACCATAAACATAAGTTTGTCCTTCTCAACTTCATCTTAGTTTGTACAACCTAGTTCCTTATTCATACCATGTAAATTAAACTAAACATAGCAAGTATCTATCTTTAGCACTATGTGTATGCTTGTGTTCTTGATCTGTAATCTAGTGGTGTGGTGAACTACCAACTTCAGCACAATGTCATATCCTGCTATGTCTCAACTATGAACAATGGCCATATTATATTAATGTTATTTAAATCATGTCTCTATTACCAATCTGAAATGGTAAAATTGACAGTACACCACCATTCCTTCTTATACGTTGTTTAGCACTACATGTATGCTTGTGTTCTTGATCTGTAATCCAGTGGTATGGTGAAGCTGGCCGCTCCTGCCACAATGCCATTTCCTGCCGTCTTAACTATGAACAATGCCTATTATGTTAATGCTTATTTAAAAACCGTGTCTCTTTATTTCTGACAAGAAATGAGATGAATTGACAGCACTAATGCTTATACGTGCAAAGCCTGTTATCTACCTACTTGTTTTCTCTTTCAGGGTGACATCACTGATGCCTAGGAAGAACTGCCACAATAATAGTGAGACGAACCCATTGTTTGTCCCTCTAAAATATTCCAGAGAAGAGGCACACATCTTGAGGTAGGGATACAACCACAAACTCATGTCTTGATGTAGTGTCAAACTTACTCAGTGACACAAGCTCATGAAGTCGCCGCCTGAATCTGTTCAACTTCTTCATCTGAATTCAAGCAGAAAGACATGTTTCCGCTCAAATCCGACTGGAACTCCCAATCTCATGCAAGATTAACCATAAGTGCAGGACGTCTATTGATGCTATGCCGCTTAAGTTCGTGGATATAAGCGTCAAACAAGCGCAGTCTCATCAGGTTGCTAAGCTGCTTGCACTGCAGCTCCTGGGCCGGGCTAACCTTTCTTGAACTATGTTGATGTTTGTCGGTTCTGTCTATTATTTTCTTCGGCTTGGTTTACTTCCCCTGATGGCGACCTGCCCAGTTTATGGAATCTGCTGACTGGTTTCCCTTTATTATCACTGGCGGCAAACTTTGATGCCCAGGGATGTAATATGCTGAATTCTTTGTTGTGTAGTCTAGGTTTATTCTTCGTCACGATGCTGATTTATTTTGCTGTTTATTTCGTCGCTCTTGAGAAAAGGTCGTAATCTTTGATCGGAGTGCAATGAGCCAATAGGTTAGGTTTATAAAAAAAATCGGTACTAAAACTGGTCGGTCGCCAATCGCTAGTACGGGCTGACACCATGGGCCTACAATCATCTTGGGCCATTAGTTAGGTTCTATCTTAATCTGGCCCACTTATAGTTTTCGGGCCTTTAAAAGGTCGAGTAAACCGCTTGCCTTATTGGGCCGAAAATTAAATTGGCTTTTAACAGGGTTGAAACTAAATTGAGCCTTAATTGTGGCGAACAATTCACGGGCCGACAGCACGCTGTAATATACATCGGCCTATTATTGGCCCATTGTGTGATGGGCCATTAATAGGCTGACATGTTTTTAGGCCTTGGCTGACCCAATTACATGAATGGGCGGGAAGCAGGTCGGATGTATAAGGGCCAAAATTAGGCCCAACACTCTCAAGGGCCTTTAACGGGCCGATAGTAGTTTGGGCTAGAATGTACCCACAACGAAGACACTGGGCCTAAAGGCTAAAGTAAATATGGACCAGAATTAGGCCCAGGTGCAACCTCAGGCCTTTAAATGGACGAAAGCGAAACCGGGCCGAAAGAGGCCCATATGTAGATAGGACCGCTGACAGGCCAAAACTATATCGGGCCGAACGTTAAACGGCCATTAAGGCCGAAGAGCAAATCAGCCCCCAATGGGCCCGATGGCACATACCTATTAAAGGGTTGTATCTGTTATGGGCTGTAATTTGGCCCGAAATGAGATTAGTTAACGGGTCGGATCCGTATGGACCGTAATTTGGCCCAAACTATTGTAGGCTATTAACGGGCCGGATCTGATATGGGCTATAAACTAGCCCGAATATTGCAGTCCTTTAACGGCCCGTATCGGATGTGGGCCATAATTTGGTCCAGAAATGGTTCGGCTGTTAACGGCCGCCCATTAGATCTGACGAAATCTTGTGTCCTGTTCCTGGGCCGACTTTTAAACCTATATGGGCCTCTATTGGGCCGTCCCACGTGTCAACGTTTCATTGGCGAATCTTGTCCAATGGACGGTTGACACTTGTGCCAACGCGGAGCTGACACTTGGTTCCGTCGGCCAAGATAATTTTACACGTGGAAAATCACCATTGGGCATGGCTGTTACGCGGTTAATCGGATCCAAACCGGACCCGATAGCTAACGTGACCCATTACGGTGGATGCCACGTGTCGGTTACCCTTGACGAAAGCACTTCTATGACGCGCGATTTATCGTCATGGAAGTGGACACTTCCGTGATGATAATTTTGAAATGTCATGAACCACTTCTACGACAGCACATGTATGACTATCTTGATTCTGTCATAAAATCGTCATGGATGTACATGCATGACAGAAAAAAAAACGTGACCTACTGTGACAACACGTATCATCACGGAAGTGTGTTTTTTTTGTAGTGAGGGGGGAGCCGCCACGGCTAAGTAATTGTTCTGGGTGTGCTAGGCGCCCCCTCCCACATATATATAGGTGGGAGGGAGAGGGGAGAGGCCAAGGGGCGCCCCAAGTAGGACCGAATCCTACTTGGGCTCCTACCCTTGGCCGCCCCCCTTCCTTATTTGTCGGAGGGGAAAGGAAAGGAGAGGGAAGGAAGGGGAGGCCGAATCCCCCCCTTCCTTTCTCCCATGGTCGGCTGCCTTAGGGGGGCACGCCAGCCCCCTGTGGCTAGTGTGCTCCCCTCTAATGGCCCATATGGCCCATCACCCTTCCGGGGGTGCCCGGTACCCCCTCCGGTACTCCGATGATCACCCGGTACACGTCCGAAACACTTCTTGGTGTCCAAATGTCATCGTTCTATATATCAATATTTACCTCTCGACCATTTCGAGACTCCTCATCAATGTCCGTGATCTTATCCGGGACTCTAGACAACATTCAGTCACCAAATCATATAACTCACCAAATCATATAATCCCCAGTGCAGGATCATCTAGCAATTTCCAGGTGAGTGATATATGGAGTGTCGAACCCACAAGGCTAAAGCTAAGATCAATATTCTCTCAAGTCCTATCTACCACTGATACGAATCTACGTACACCGAACGTTTGCTTCATCTAGAAATGAGAAATAAAACTATGTTGTGGGTATGAAGAGGATAGCTTTGTATGATATCGGAGAACTAAAATATAAAAATGGTGTTGTTAACATAAGTTAGAATATATTACAATATATTACAAATAGCGAGTGTGGAATATTGATGGAGCGGTGTGCGGAATTGTCCTAGGCAATTGTTAACAGATCGGTAGTCATTATTGCAATTTTATATGAGGGAGAGGCATAAGCTAACATACTTTCTCTACTTGGATCATATGCACTTATGATTGGAACTCTAGCAAGCATCCGCACTACTAAAGATCATTAAGGAAACCCAACCATACAATTAAGGTATCAAGTCCCCCTTTATCCCTGCGCAACAACCCCTTACTCGGGTTTAAGCTTCGTCCCTCTAGCAACACACTAAGCGAATCATGAACTATTGCACACACCCTACAGCGGGAATCCTTCATGTGTGCGCGGCACGGAAGGCACCATATGGACAGCAACAAACAAAACATACAACTCAAACCAATCTAGATCATCCATCACACTGGTACATCGCAGGTGCTATACACACGGTTTTTAACCCCTTTCCGCAACGGCATTTGGAACCGTCGCCAAGTGAGTGTGGGCGATAGGGGGGTCCTTCCCACATGCCCAGAAACCGTCGGGGATATGGGCCATGATCCAGAGGCCTTGCAAATGTAATCGTGTGCGATGCACACACTAAATTTTTTTTCGCATGTGTGGGATCGGTGATTAAACGTTCTAATAACGCAGTGAAACCAAATGGTGTGTCATAATGAACCATTGGGAAACAGTATGTAGGCACACGGGCCAACATAGAACTGTGTGCGATATGTGCCCCATCGCACATGAGTTTTCTGCGGAACCCGTTTGCCATGCAAGACTCCATCGCACACATTTCCCACAATTACCGTGTGCGATAATGTTCTATCACAACGGTTCAGGAGCCCCTTTGCACACATACAAGTGCTGCAGACCATTTCTGATTTGTTGTGTATCACCGACGGTTGTGGCAAGAGTGACGTGTGCTTTTCGTTTGGGATCCCACACGTTTCCTGAAAAATTTACGTCTGGGATTGTTTTTTACATTGGGCACGGTTTACCTCCGAGCTCTCGTGTGCGATAACGTGATATCAAAAACGGTCCGGAGACCCTACGCACTTGTAGTAGCGCTACAAATCGTTTGCGATCTGCCTGTATCACCGACGGTTCCACTACGATTGACGTATGCTGGCCGATGTGGATCGCACACACTCATTAATTGAACCGTGTGCGGAGCAATTGCCAGGTTAAACAAAAATATCCCATTTTGAATCGGCATGCAAAACAGCAAATTCACCCAATTATTCAATTGAACAAATAGTGTCCCAGGAAGAACATTCATCAGATTTTCGCAACAATTGCAATTGAACATATGGTAGCTAAATTCCAATGATTTGTCGACACATATAAGCATTAACATATAATCATAGTGTACGAAATACGAAGACCTCATCAATGAAAACAATGGATCCATGCGTATATGTTTAGCGGCTAACTCTTACTCATGTTCAGGAGAACGCATGCTGAAATCTTCATTATCACCAGTGGGATTGAGTGTATTGAGGAAGAAATCGCTGATAAATCTCCGAACCATCAGCAATTCCACCACCGGGAGCGGTTCAGGGGTCCTCGGTTCAAGGTGAGCTGCTGTATTTTTAAGATTAGAATGTGCCATATGAGTGGAGTAGAAGATATTAATTAAGATTGACTTAACTGGTACTAATTCGCGAGGATCTTCACAACTATCACAGATTGCAGATGGAGATCATTTGTCCTGCAAACATAGTATCCACAAAGGTTGGTCCCTGCTTGTTGCTGAGGACACTGAAATTTTTTTGTACAGAATTAGTCATGTATTGTCCTGTTAGAACAACCTAACCAGTGTTAGATGTATTTTTTTTTCTTTGACAGAAATAGAAAAGGTTGTTTAGACTCTTGAACATTTGACTAGCGTAAGAAAAGGTATTTGCAGACTATGGATAATTTTCCGAAAATTATGGATTTCGGTGTGTTACCGAGAAACGATCTCGGCTGCAGGGGTAGTTTCCTCTTGAACAGTTCCCTGGTTTAGTTTTCCACAAGAAGCACACTGCAAATGAAGATAATTTTGACAACATCATTATTGAACCAGATATGAATGCAAATTAATTTCAACATCATAGAATTCAATACCTATCCATGAATTGCTGAAGATGCGTCAGATCCTGAGCGTTTGTTGACTCTCTGAGAGAATCCATGTAGTAAACTGTGTTCTTGTTTGGAACAATGAATACCAATATCCAGTGATTGTGACATATTAAGAAAGCCATGAACTTACGAATTATGTCGAAATCTGAAAGACAATCATGTGATGCGTGGTTGTTTACTTGACTTACCGTTCATGATATGGCCAGAGAACTGATTCTGCATGGGACGTGTTTTTCGAGATACGGACGACCGTGTTAATGGCCCAGTCCCATAGGTCCTTACCATCTAATGTTGTGCCATTTGCTAAGCAGGATCTATAAATACACACTCTCCCTTTTTCTTCTCTACCACGTTCAATCCCCTGAGAGAATAAAATGCATTTAGTTGTTTATCATTTACACCCTTGTATGGAGAAGTTGATCAGAGTTTGTTAGGTACTTACAAAATCAGCATCTAACAGAGTGGCATCGAGCTCGTCGAAGTTAAGAAGAGATGTAATCCTCGAAACTCACATTGATGGAACCAGCATTGTATCGGAAATGGTCTCTGTTGTAGTGGACTAGGCAGACCATGATGACCCGCTGACATTTGATCCATGCAATATTCATGTAACTCCGGTCAACTGGAGCTGCACTCATCAAATATTCGCCAACAGAAATGGCTGGCCATGACGTAATTGCATGCTTCAGTATTTCTGCTTTATTTTTAGCAAGCTACAATCTATTTCTTCATCATCCATGGAGTCAGAAATAATATTACTCCCCGTTCGAACAACCTGCTGTTATTTGGTTCTGCGTGATGAGTGCTTTAAGTAAGAGGCAATCGTTCTCTTTCCGCTTCGCTCTCCCGCCGGCTTTCCTCGCGGGGTGCGCCTTTTTGGCCGCTTCCTTCTTGGTACTTGAAGCATTTCTGGTAGAACGTCTGGTTGGCTACAAGGTAGACTGCCGAGCAGACGGAAGCTTCGACGGACTCAACAGACGGTTTATCTATGCCGGACCGCTGAGCTGGCGGCGCTGCTGTGACGACTGCTGGGCTGTAGAGCAGAGGCATCGGACTGCTGACCATGCATTGAAGCTATGTCGGGTTTCTGCGCAGGTGGTGCCAACTTGTCGGTGTGCTAGGAGGCCGTGCCAACGCGTTGGTTTGCTGAGCAGGAAGTGCTGACGCATTGGTATGCTGATCACGCATGCTGCGGACCGACGGACTGATGAGCAGTCGTTCTGGACCTACAGACTGCTTACAGTGGTTTCCGAAAGCGCAGCTCTGCTTAGCAGTCCGTTCCACCAGGTTGATCTGCTGACATGTGCTGCAGCTGGGGTCCTCCCCCGCTTGCTTCGTGGCCGGCATCTGAACCTGTGGTGCGTCTTCAACAGTTGTAGGCCTTGCCACTGGCTGCTCTGGGGCGGACGATGACATGCCTGTACGGCACAAATCGTCGGCCGGCTGATCACAGGTTGAATGCATCAGCCGTCGGATTACGAGTATTAGGTTTCTTTGGGGGAAGCACGCTAGAGCTGCTATGGCAAGGAGAGCGTCAACCGGTTGAGGGGCGACATTGGTTCTCTTGGTGGGCTTCAGGGATCTCATCGATGAACTCTATTTCCTTTCGTGGCCACTGGATGTGTATGTAACAGTGTTTCTCCCAAGTCCTTTGCTCATCAAAGTCTCCTAGGACAATCTTCAGGGGGGCAAATTCATTGAATCCAGGCTTTACTTCATCACGTACACTTCACACAGCCCGGCTTGATGGCACTTTGTCCAACAAGAGGCCCTCTTCCAAGAAGGGTGGGCAAACCCAGGCTGTTGCACATTTTAATGTACCTTCATAATTGTAAGCCACGCCCTTCAGTCTGTCTTTCATTCTAGATAGATCAGATATAGCATCAATCATGAGCAGCTACAGTCTCAGTGTCGCTGGGGTCAGTTGATGCACAGCTACTCTTTTGTGGTGTTGTCGCGCAATAAGCAGCATCCTCCCTGCCCGCCTCCCCTCCCATCTGCTGGCTATCTGTCATGTTAGAGTATTCTGCATCACATTGACTCCTCATATCCTTTCGAACAGTCGGATACATGTCCTTCCTCAACCTTCATACATTCATTCTGCTTTCATTTCACCTCCTCGCTTTTTTCATGCTGAGCCTCTCTCTTTGCTGAGTGTGAAAGCCCTCTTGTGCGGGACATTAACACCTATACCCCTTGCACGGCCAGGGGGCTCTCTTGTTTCCAGAGCATCGGACAGAATGTCACATGGCCCTGAGTTCCTATAGAACCTTCCAGGGATCTTGGAAGCCTTTAAAAATCACTTGATACAGTTCTTCGTCACGTGAGTTTCCAAAGTAATAAGTTTCCGTCTCATGCCTCCTTGTCACGTGCCCGAAGTAGTCTCTTGGCGCGTTCGCCCCTGATTTCCTAAGGCCTGGTTTCCCCACCTGCCGCTACTGCTCTTTGTCCTCCTGGTCCCATATCGGTTTCATGCCGAGTATCCTGCACACCCCATACGGTGGGGGTGTGTGTTCCTCTTATGTAGTTTCCGATTGCTTAGCACTCTTCTCAGCAAACTCTGTAGTTGCCCTGACCCTTTTTGAATTCTACCCGTCTGCCTTTGTAATTTGGGGGGTATGCAGGATTGGGTCCTTGCCTTCACTCAAGTACTTCTTGTACTCACATGCTTCCAGTTTCTCCCAAGCATCCCTAGCCTTCTTCAGTGCACGTGTTCCACCTGCATTCTCCACTGCTCTGGAACATTGAAGTGATCCATGATCTCCCGGACTATCCTTTGCCGTGTTTCTATGTCCGCCTTACGAAACCCCGCAATTAATGTTGAGCCTTGCCCTGCCAACAAATCCACACACACTCCGAACCTCGTGCATGCTTTACTGGGTTTAGTTTGGAGCCAAGCACTTTTAAATCGTCTCGGTTACTTCATATACACCTTTAGGCTCGTGTGTGGGCTTCCTTGGAGCGTTCCTCCGTTGTCCTGACCGGAAGGTAATTGTTGCAGGCTCTATCCCGTTCAAGATTACTTGATCCCTCACCATCTGCTGAAGACCTAGGGTTGTCGGACAATGAGGATACATCGCCTGAAGCATAGTGTTGTCGCTGCTACTCTTCATCTCATAGAGACACATGCAAACTCAGGAAAGGAGGATAAAAAACTAACACTTGGTATCAAGCTGGCTAAAAATGTCATGCATAATTTTAGAAAATGTAACGCTTATTTGTTAAGTTTGTGTGGACTCGGGCGCCCGTGATCTGTAAATCGCCAGTAACTTATTGGAACACATACAACTTATTGTTACTAGTTAGGAAGGTAGATAATACATAATACCGCTCTTCGTTATTTTATAGACAATTGGGAACATCGGAACGAAATAGGAGAGGGATTGCGAGGAATATGCCCACCGCGATGGGAGCGTACCTTAATAGGTTTCTTAATGCAAACCCGGCCGGACCACAAGAGGGCGAGGGTTACAGGATCGATATGCTCGAGGGTGGCTGGAGAGCAAACGAAGACGGCGTGGCCGAGCAGCCGCGTGTTGGAACGGCAGTGGAGGTAGGCTTGACGGCCGAAGAGCGGGCACACGGCGGGTGCACGCAGCGCCCGCAGAGGGTTCTGCTATGTATCGGGGGAGGGGGGAGCTTGCGATGGAGATTGGTGGACGGTTGAGTAAACGCGGGCGGGAGGTGGGGGAGGGTGTTGTGCGGCCAAGGTGAAAAGGGTGAAAATATCCCCGTCGCCGCGCGGAAAGGCCTATGCAAACGTTTGCCTCTAAGCGCTCGTGTGCACAAAGAATAATTTCGTTTAAAATGAAGACGTGAAGTTCATCGTTTTCGCCTCTAATTTTCCCACATTAGCAATCACCATTATACCACGGGTTTGATTTGCTGGCGCATTTCAGGTCTCGTGTACTATATTTAAGACATTTTTTGGCATTTCCGTGCATTTTGGCATATAAATCAATCCTACCGGACTACATTTGCTGTCGAAAGGATAGGATTGCTGTTCGATCTGGAGCATCCAACGGTGCAGACGTACGGTCCGTGGGTGTTGGGTTCTGGCCAATCTTGAACGCGCGACTCAGATCGCACGCGCAGCAAGGGGGGCATCGCCCATGTTTTGGTAGGCGCACGGCTTTCGTGAGTGAAACCGTGGCTATTTGAAAAACATTTACATGAACTAACAGCATATTTTTCGTTTGAATGAAAACAAGAGTTCATCGTTTCGCCCTCCAATTGTTTTCCACTGTAAGAATCACCATGTACCCCTATGGTTCGATTTTCTCGTGCATTTGAGGTATCGTTTTCTATATTTAGTCGTTTGCTATAGTCGCAACTACACGTGGGTGCTAGCTACCAAGATCATTTGTGTTTCGCTTTGGGAGTTTTCAATTCATTGTTCGAGAAACGGGAAAAATTCAAACAATTCGGCCGCAGGTGCGGCCAGAGGCGTCAGCCCTTGTGGTAATTCTAATTACAGGAAATGCATATAAGTCTGGAATAACGAAATCGGTGTTCACATGGTGTGCTCTCAGGATCCCATTGGATTTTTTTTAATAAAGATGGCACAAGTTTTGATGCTCACACCTTCCAAATCGGAGCATCCTCACAAAAGTAATCATAGTTTCCAAAGGAGACGCGGCACTTCGGACTCCAATCGTCAGTGACTACATCGTTCACCTCGAATTTTTTTCACGGTAAACAATCATTATATACCCTAGTTTGATTTCTGGCCCATTTCAGGTCTCGTTGCTATATTTAAGTCTTTTTTTGCACTTACCTTGCATTAGTGCATATAAATTCAAAACCTGTCTACACTACATCTGGTGTTAGTTAGCAAAGAAGGTGTACAAATCTTTTGTGTCGCTTTGCGAGTTTTCATCCATTGTCGAGAAACGGGGAGAAGTTTCAACATTTCGGCCGCGAGGTGCGGCCACAGGCGTGGCCTAGTTTGGTATTTATTACAGGGAATTCAGATGGAGTCCAGAGATCATCAAAACTGGTGTGTCCCGTGGCGTGCTCTCATGACCCCGGGAAAAAATTTGGTAAAGTTTTGCACAGTTTTGATGATCGCTCCTTCGAACCGGAGCATCTCACATGAAGGACCATAGTTTCCAAAAGGAGACGTTCAATTCAAACTCCGTGGTCGGTGACTTCATCGTTTGCCTCATAAAATTTCCACGGTACGCAATCACCATTATAACCACGGGTTGATTTTCTAATGCATTTCAGGTATCGTTTGCTATATTTAAGACATCTTTTGAATTTAACGTTGCAATTTGTGGTATAAATAAATCACAACCGGAACTGTCATGTGCTGTCGAAAGGGATGAGGATCGTCGTTTGATCAAGGAAATCCAACGTGCAGACGTACGATCCATGGGGTTTGGGTTCTGGCCAATCAAGAACGCACGACTCAGACTCACCGCGTGGCAGGGGGGCATTGGCCACGGTTTAGTGGACACACGGCTTTTCGTGCTGAACCTGTGCTATTGAAAACATTACATTAACTAACAGCATATTTTCCGTTTGAATGAAAACATGAGTTTTCATCGTTTCGCCTCAATTTTTTTTTCCGGTAAGAAATCACGATTGTACCCATGGTTTGATTTTCTGGTGCATTTTACCAGGCGGCAGGCCTGGCTAGCAATCTCAAACTTTGAATATGCAAAAAAAAAGATCTCGTTTGCTATATTTGAGTCATTTTTGCACACACACACACACATTATATTAGTCGCAACTACACGTGGGTGTTTAGCAAGATCATTTGTGTGTCGCTTTGCGGATTTTCATTCATTGTCCGTGAACGGGAAAAAACTTTAAACAGTTCGGCCGCAGGTGCGGCCAAGGCTTAGGCCTTGTTGGTATTTTAATTTCATGAAATGCATATAGAGTCCGGAAAATAACGAAAATCATTGTGTCACTGTGGCGTGCTCTCTCGATCGCAAGGAAATTTTTGGTAAAGTTTGCACAAGTTTTTGGTGCTTGCACCTTCCATACCGAGCATCTCACAAGAAGGATCATAGTTTTCCAAAAGGAGACGCGGCACTTCGGACTCCAATCGTCATTACTACATTCATTCCGCCTCGAAAAAATCATGGTAACCAATCGCGATATACCCTTTGTTTTGATTTCCCGGCCCATTTCAGTCCTCGTCTGCTATGTTTAAGTCATTCTTTGGCACTTACCTTGCATTTAGTGCATATAAAGTCAAAAAACCACTACAACTACCATGTGGGTGTTTTAGTTAGGCTATACTTAGGCTAGCTCATAGGGAAGTATCATATACTAGCTCATGCATATAGTATTATCTAGTTGCATGTATACTACCTTTATTTAGAGTGCATAGTATAAGTAGAGTAGTATCATAGATGAGTATATTTATTGCCAGCAGCCACAATTAGTCATCGCATTTAACAGATACGTATCTTGCCTATCTGTTTTACTCTACCCTCTCTTCTTCTTTAATTCTTTCCACATCAGCATTCTTCCTATTTCTGTTGGTCGCTTGTCATGGACGCTTTCAACTCTTCGTGTTGGTCTTCATGTCGATTGTCATGGATGCTTTCAACTCTTCGTATTCGGTCGTATGTGTCGCCTTTGAGAGTTAGACTGATAGTAATAGTACTGCGCCTTCAGTTGTAGAGAGCTGGTATCCGAAGTCTTTCTAGCCATACCGGCAATACTAGCACATATATTCCAGCAAGTTTCACTTTCCTGATTTTATTCCTGATGCTTAGGGTTTTCCCATTATATCTACACTATGATCTGCGTAGGTGCTTTGTGTCCTACTAGCAGCTGTCCACCCTTTAAAGCTAAATAACACACCAATCATACGTCCTAAGGTTCTTCAAATACGAATGTGATATGATACTAACATTAGCTAACAGACACACATTTAATTGGTTAGCTAATGCTCCCACTTGAGTTTCCAAATGCATGTGGCCACATATAGAGAGACATCATGGAATGGCATTTCTTTGGGCGCTCTGATTCATCATGGGCGGGCAACCAACACTGTATAGAAAGAAGGGGAATCTCAATAATATGCTTCCCCTTCTATTCTTTAACATGTTCCTCTTCTGTTCTTCTTTAGTAAGTACAGTATGTTCCTTGTCAGGAAGAAGAGCCGGGACATCTGCAGTCGATAGCTCTATTGGGCTGGTTCTGCTACATGATTTCGCACTTCGAGTTGGTCTGCCATAATATCTCGGAAATGGTGGGAGCAACGTGGTCTTTGATAGACTAGACTGATAGTAACAGTTGTGCGCCTTCAGATGAATAGAGCTGGCTTGTAGGTGATCGATAGGCTGCATATTAGTAGAGGCAAAACCCTGTATTTTCCAGCTAGTTCCGCTTTCCCGATTTATTTATGGTGGTTATGGTGTACCCCTATTATCTACACTAAGATCTGCCTAGTAGTTGTGTGCTCTCGTTATCATAGTTTGGCAATAAACTTTCTATACTGTATATTATGAACCTATCCTCTGCCAACTATCCTTACATCTGGAGCTCCCAACAGGGAGCCTATTTTTTTGTGTAGTTGTGCTAGATTATATTAATCTACTCACCATATTACAGCACACATGGGCTCTCTCATCAGAATCCAGTGATAGCACACAAGGGTTTACAGGGAGCCCCTATTATATTACAATATCCTCTGCATTACAAAGATAATCTCACTACTATTTATGTTTTCATGCTTTTCAGATATTGTACATAATCACAATGAATATAAGAATGCGCACATCAGAAGAATATTGCGGAACAGTTCAACGGGTAACAAACTTGGCATCAAGGGATTGAGGTCCAATGTGGATGCAATGAAACCCACATGCTCCCGACCTATAGATTCGTATTCAGAATATGATCCTAATGACTATTCTGAGCTCAAGATGTCAAAGATAGATGGCCTATCCTGTTCACCCAATAAGGTGTCTGTTCTAATTTGGCAAGGTTTTATTGGTTCACATATCTTGCATAAGGTGTCTTGCATTTCTTTTGCTTCGTTGCACCGCCATCTGCTTAGTTTACTCATGATATATGTGAAGATGCCATGCCCATCCATTATCAATACCTATTCCATTTGTCGTCATACCATGTTTTTCCATTCAAATGTTGTTCTTGTGTTTCAGACATCCAAAAGGAAGAGGGTGATTGCAGAACCAGAAGGAGTACAAGCAAAGTCCTTGAAAAAGGTGGTGCTACCAGAGAAATAAGATAGCACCCCACGTATATTGGCGATAGAACCAGCGCCGCAAAACCTAGGATATCGCAACTATGCTGGTCGCTGCTTTGCTCTTGTGAGTACCTATTATCCTATCGATGTACGTACATTCATACCTGGTGGATTATGTGACATCATTGTGCATTATATCTTGCTTATCCACTGTTCGCTCCAAATTATCAGATCTATATTAATGCTTACATTAATGTTGAATAAACCCAATGCTTATGAAGAAATTTAGTTCTGCGTTGTTCTTGTAAGTATCTGCTGTCCTTCATCACTGTACTTATATTGTCTGCTAGTTCTTCATGTACACTTTGCAGCTTATTTTCCCTTACCCTCCATTTTCTACACATCAGATCTACATTTACTCTTGCGAAAATATTGAATAAAACCAATGTTACTGAAGAAGTTTAGCTCTGCATTGCTCTTGTCAGTGCCTTTTGCCTGTATGTTGTATTCACATTTGTACTCTACATCTTAGGTTAAATAATCGCCATTTGTTCCTATATTTTCACATCTATATTTATTCTTAACAAAATGTAGAATAAAGGCAATGCTCTTGAAGAAGAGTGTGCGGTAAACTTCTTGAATTGCCCCCCCCATCAATATGGACAAGGGATTTATAGAGCCGGTCTTCACTCCTAATGTAAGTTTGTCCTCCTCGAGCCTTCAAACTTTGTTGTGTATATTTGGATAGCCATGAGTGCAAATGCTGTTTATTTTTGTCGTCTGCATCAAATTGCTTGTTCAAAGTTTATAACGAAGAAGTACATAAACATAAGTTTGTCCTTCTCAACTTCAGTCTTTAGTTGTACAACCTAGTTCCTTATTCATACCATGTAAATTAAACTAAACATAGCAAGTTATCTTCTTTAGCACTATGTGTATGCTTGTGTTCTTGATCTGTAATCTAGTGGTGTGGTGAAACTACCAACTTCAGCACAATGTCATATCCTGCTATGTCTCAACTATGAACAATGCCATATTATATTAATGTTATTTAAATCATGTCTCTTTATTTACCAATCTGAAATGGTATAAATTGACAGTACACTCACCATTCATGCTTATACGTTGTTTAGCACTACATGTATGCTTGTGTTCTTGATCTGTAATCCAGTGGTATGGTGAAGCTGGCCGCTCCTGCACAATGCCATTTCCTGCCGTCTTAACTATGAACAATGCCTATTATGTTAATGCTATTTTAAACCGTGTCTCTTTATTTCTGACAAAGAAATGAGATGAATTGACAGCACTAATGCTTATACGTGCAAAGCCTGTTATCTACCTACTTGTTTCTCTTTCAGGGTGACATCACTGATGCTAGGAAGAACTGCCACAATAATAGTGAGACGAACCCATTGTTTGTCCCTCTAAAATATATTCCAGAGAAGAAGGCAACACATCTTGAGGGTAGGGATACAACCACAAACTCATGTCTTGATGTAGTGTCAAACTTACTCAGTGACACAAGCTCAATGAAGTCGCCGCCTGAATCTGTTCAACTTCTTCAGTCTGAAATTCAAGCAGAAAGACATGTTTCCGCTCAAATCCGACTGGAACTCCAATCTCTATGCAAGATTAACCATAAGTGCAGGACGTCTATTGATGCTATGCCGCTTAAGTTCGTGGATATAAGCGTCAAACAAGCGCAGTCTCATCAGGTTGCTAAGCTGCTTGCACTGCAGCTCCTGGGCCGGGCTAACCTTTCTTGAACTATGTTGAAGTGTTGTCGGTTCTGTCTATTATTTTCTCGGCTTGTTTACTTCCACTGATGGCGACCTGCCCAGTTTATGGAATCTGCTGACTGGTTGCCCTTTATTATCACTGGCGGCAAACTTTGATGCCCAGGGGATGTAATATGCTGTAATTTCTTTGTTGTGTAGTCTAGGTTTATTCTTCGTCACGATGCTGTAATTTATTTGCTGTTTATTTCGTCGCTCTGAGAAAAGGTCGTAATCTTTGATCGGAGTGCAATGAGCCAATAGGTTAGGTTTATAAAAAAAATCGGTACTAAAACTGGTCGGTCGCCAATCGCTAGTACGGGCTGAACCATGGGCCTACAATCATCTTGGGCCATTAGTTAGGTCTAGTCTTAATCTGGCCCACTATTAGTTTCGGGCCTTTAAAAGGTCGAGTAAACCGCTTGCCTTAATTGGGCCGGAAAATTAAATTGGCTTTTAACAGGTTGAGAACTAGATTGAGCCTTAATTGTGGCGAACAATTCACGGGCCGACAGCACGCTGTAATATACATCGGCCTATTATTGGCCCATTTGTGTGATGGGCCATTAATAGGCTGACATGTTTTTAGGCCTTGGCTGACCCAATTACATGATGGGCGGGAAGCAGGTCGGATGTATAATGGGCCAAAATTAGGCCCAACACTCTCAAGGGCCTTTAACGGGCCGATAGGTAGTTTGGGCTAGAATGTACCCACGAAGACTACGGGCCGTTAAGAGGCTGAAAGTAAATATGGACCAGAATTAGGCCCAGGTGCAACTCAGGCCTTTAAATGGACGAAAGCGAAACCGGGCCGAAAGAGGCCCATATGTAGATAGGACCGCTGACAGGCCAAAACTAATATCGGGCCGAACTGTTAAACGGGCCATTAAGAGGCCGAAGAGCAAATCAGCCCCCAATGGGCCCGATGGCACAGTACCTATTAAAGGGTTGTATCTGTTATGGGCTGTAATTTGGCCCAAGAAATGAGAGTTAGTTAACGGGTCGGATCCTGTATGGACCGTAATTTGGCCCAAACTATTGTAGGCTATTAACGGGCCGGATCTGATATGGGCTATAAACTAGCCCAGAATATTGCAGTCCTTTAACGGCCCGTATCTGATGTGGGCCATAATTTGGTCCAGAAAATGTTCGGCTGTTAACGGGCCGGCCCATTAGATCTGACGAAATCTTGTGTGCCTGTTCCTGGGCCGACTTTTAAACCTATATGGGCCTCTATTGGGCCGTCCCACGTGTCAACGTTTCATTGGCGAATCTTGTCCAATGGACGGTTGACATCTGTGCCAACGCGGAGCTGACACGTGGTTCCGTCGGCCAATGAGAATTTTACACGTGGAAAATCACCATTGGGCATGGCTGTTAGCGGGTTATCGGATCCAAAACCGGACCCGATAGCTTAACGGTGACCCATTACGGTGGATGCCACGTGTCGGTTACCCTTGACGAAAGCACTTCTATGACGCGCGATTTATCGTCATGGAAGTGGACACTTCCGTGATGATAATTTTGGAAATGTCATGGAACACTTCTACGACAGCACATGTATGACTATCTTGATTCTGTCATAAAATCGTCATGGATGTACATGCATGACAGAAAACGTGACCTACTGTGACAAACACGTATCATCACGGAAGTGTATTTTTTTGTAGTGAGGGGGGAGCCGCACACGGCTAAGTAATTGTTCTGGGTGTGCTAGGCGCCCCCTCCCACATATATATAGGTGGGAGGGAGAGGGGAGAGGCCAAGGGGCGCCCCAAGTAGGACCGAATCCTACTTGGGCTCCTACCCTTGGCCGCCCCCCTTCCTTATTTGTCGGAGGGGGAAAGGAAAGGGGGAGAGGGAAGGAAGGGGGAGGCCGAATCCCCCCCTTTCCTTTCTCCCATGGGTCGGCTGCCTTAGGGGGGCACGCCAGCCCCCTGTGGGCTAGTGTGCTCCCCTCTAATGGCCCAATAGGCCCATCACCCTTCCGGGGGTGCCCGGTACCCCCTCCGGTACTCCGATGATCACCCGGTACACTCCGAAACACTTCTGGTGTCCAAATGTCATCGTTCTATATATCAATATTTACCTCTCGACCATTTCGAGACTCCTCATCATGTCCGTGATCTTATCCGGGACTCTAGACAACATTCAGTCACCAAATCATATAACTCACCAAATCATATAATCCCCAAGTGCAAGGAATCATCGTAGCAATTTCCAAAGGTGGAAGTGATAAGTATGGAGTGTCGAACCCACAAGGAGCTAAAGCTAAGATCAATATTCTCTCAAGTCCTATCTACCACTGATACGAATCTACGTACACCGAACGTTTGCTTCCATCTAGAAATGAGAAATAAAACTATGTTGTGGGTATGAAGAGGATAGCTTTGTATGATATCGGAGAACTAAAATATAAAAATAGGTGTTGTTAACATAAAAGTTAGAATATATTACAATATATTACAAATAGCGAGTGTGGAATATTGATGGAGCGGTGTGCGGAATTGTCCTAGGCAATTGTTAACAAGATCGGTAGTCATTATTGCAATTTTATATGAGGGAGAGGCATAAGCTAACATACTTTCTCTACTTGGATCATATGCACTTATGATTGGAACTCTAGCAAGCATCCGCAACTACTAAAGATCATTAAGGTAAAACCCAACCATAGCATTAAGGTATCAAGTCCCCTTTATCCCATGCGCAACAACCCCCTTACTCGGGTTTAAGCTTCTGTCACTCTAGCAACACACTATAAGCGAATCATGAACGTATTGCAACACCCTACAGCGGGAATCCTTCATGTGTGCGCGGCACGGAAGGCACCATAGGACAGCAACAAAACAAAACATACAACTCAAACCAATCTAGATCATCCATCAACACTGGTACAGCGAGGTGCTATACACACGGTTTTTAACCCCTTTCCGCAACGGCATTTGGAACCGTCGCCAAGTGAGTGTGGGCGATAGGGGGGTCCTTCCCACATGACCCAGAAACCGTCGGGGATATGGAGCCATGATCCAGAGGCCTTGCAAAATGTAATCGTGTGCGATGCAGCACACACTAAATTTTTTTCGCATGTGTGGGATCGGTGATTAAACGTTTCTAATAACGCAGTGAAACCAAATGGTGTGTCATAATGAACCATTTGGGAAACAGTATGTAAGGCACACGGGCCAACATATGAACTGTGTGCGATATGTGCCCCATCGCACATGAGTTTTCTGCGGAACCCGTTTGCCATGCAAGACTCCATCGCACACATTTCCCAACAATTACCGTGTGCGATAATGTTCTATCACAAACGGTTCAGGAGCCCCTTTGCACACATACAAGTGCTGCAGACCATTTCTGATTTGTTGTGTATCACCGACGGTTGTGGCAAGAGTGACGTGTGCTTTTCGTTTGGGATCCCACACGTTTCCTGAAAAATTTACGTCTGGGATTGTATTTTACATTGGGCACGGTTTACTCCGAGCTCTCGTGTGCGATAACGTGATATCAAAAACGGTTCCGGAGACCCTACGCACTTGTAGTAGCGCTACAAATCGTTTGCGATCTGCTGTGTATCACCGACGGTTCCACTACGATTGACGTATGCTGGCCGATGTGGATCGCACACACTCATTTAATTGAACCGTGTGCGGAGCAATTGCCAGGTTAAAACAAAAATATCCCATTTTGAATCGGCATGCAAAAAGCAAATTCACCACAATATTCAATTGAACAAATAGTGTCCACAGGAAGAACATTCATCAGATTTCGCAACAATTGCAATTGAACATATGGTAGCTAAATTCCAATGATTTGTCGACACATATAAGCATTACATAGTTAATCATAGTGTACGAAATACGAAGACCTCATCAGATGGAAAACAATGGATCCATGCGTATATGTTTAGCGGCTAACTCTTACTCAATGTTTCAGGAGAACGCATGCTGAAATCTTCATTATCACCAGTGGGATTGATGTAGTGATTGAGGAAGAAATCGCTGATAAATCTCCGAACCATCAGCAATTCACCACCGGGGAGCGGTTCAGGGGTCCTCGGTTCTAAGGTGAGCTGCTGTATTTTTAAGATTAGAATGTGCCATATGAGTGGAGTAGAAGATATTAATTAAGATTGACTTACTGGTACTAATTCGCGAGGATCTTCACAACTATCAGCAGATTTGCAGATGGAGATCATGTGTCTGCAAACATAGTATCCACAAAGGTTGGTCCCTGCTTGTTGCTGAGGACACTGAAATTTTTTGTACAGAATTAGTCATGTATTTGTCCTGTTAGGAACAACCTAACCGGTGTTAGATGTATTTTTTTTTCTTTGGACAGAAATAGAAAAAGGTTTGTTTAGAAGCTTGAACATTTGACTAGCGTAAGAAAAGGTATTTGCAGACTATTGGATAAATTTTCCGAAAATTATGGATTTCGGTGTGTTACCGGAGAAACGATCTCGTGCTGCAGGGGTAGTTTCCTCTTGAACAGGTTCCCTGGTTTAGTTTTCCACAATGAGAGCACACTGCAAATGAAGATGAATTTTGACAACATCAATTATTGAACCAGATATGAATGCAAATTAATTTCAACATCATAGAATTCAATACCTATCCATGAATTGCTGAAGATGCGTCAGATCCTGAGCGTTTGTTGACTCTCTGAGAGAATCCATGTAGTAAACTGTGTTCTTGTTTGGAACAATGAATACCAATATCCAGTGATTGTGACATATTAAGAAAGCCATGAACTTACGAATTATGTCGAAATCTGAAAGACAATCAGTGTATGCGTGGTTGTTTACTTGACTTACCGTTCATGATATGGCCAGAGAACTGATTCTGCATGGGACGTGTTTTCGAAGATACGGACGACCGTGTTAATGGCCCAGTCCCATAGGTCCTTACCATCTAATGTTGTGCCATTTGCTAATGCAGGATCTATGAAATACACACTCTCCCTTTTTCTTCTCTACACGTTCAATCCCCTGAGAGGAATAAAATGCAGTTAGTTGTTTATCATTTACACCCTTGTATGGAGAAGTTGATCAGAGTTTGTTAGGTACTTACAAAATCAGGCATCTAACAAGAGTGGCATCGAGCTCGTCGAAGTTGAAGAAGAGATGTAATTCCTCGAAACTCACATTGATGGAACCAGCATTGTATCGGAAATGGTCTCTGTTGTAGTGGACTAGCAGACCATGATGACCCGCTGACATTTGATCCATGCAATATTCATGTAACTCGCGGCAACTGGAGCTGCACTCATCAAAGTATTCGCCAACAAGAAATGGCTGGCCATGGACGTAATTGCATGCTTCAAGTATGTCTGCTTTATTTTTAGCAAGCTACAAATCTATTTCTTCATCATCCATGGAGTCAGAAATAATATTACTCCCCGATTCGAACAACCTGCTGTTAATTTGGTTCTGCGTGATGAGTGCTTTAAGTAAGAGGCAATCGTTCTCTTTCCGCTTCGCTCTCCCGCCGCGCTTCCTCGCGGGTGCAGCCTTTTTGGCCGCTTCCTTCTTGGTACTTGAAGCATTTCTGGTAGAACGTCTGGTTGGCTACAAGGTAGACTGCCGAGCAGACGGTGAAGCTTCGACGGACTGCTTAACAGACGGTTTATCTATGCCGGACCGCTGAGCTGGCGGCGCTGCTGTGACGGACTGCTGGGCTGTAGGAGCAGAGGCATCGGACTGCTGACCATGCATTGAAGCTATGTCGGGTTTCTGCGCAGGTGGTGCCAACTTGTCGGTGTGCTGAGGAGGCCGTGCCAACGCGTTGGTTTGCTGAGCAGGAAGTGCTGACGCATTGGTATGCTGATCACGCAGCTGCGGACCGACGGACTGATGAGCAGTCGGTTCTGGACCTACAGACTGCTTAGCAGGTGGTTCCGAAGCATCAGACTGCTTAGCAGTCCGTTCCACCAGGTTGATCTGCTGAGCATGTGCTGCAGCTGGGTCTCCCCCCGCTGCTTCAGTGGCCGGCATCTGAACCTGTGGTGCGTCTTCAACAGTTGTAGGCCTTGCCACTGGCTGCTCTGGGGCGGACGATGACATGGCCTGTACGGCACAAAGTCGGGCCGGCTGATCACAGGTTGATGCATCAGCCGTCGGATTACGAGTATTAGGTTCTTTGGGGGAAGCACGCGAGAGCTGCTATGGCAAGGAGAGCGTCACCGGTTGAGGGGCGACATTGGTTGCTCTTGGTGGGGCTTCAGGGATCTCATCGATGAACTCTATTTCCTTTCGTGGCCACTGGATGTGATGTAACAGTGTTTCTCCCAAGGTCCTTTGCTCATCAAAGTCTCCTAGGACAATCTTCAGGGCAAATTCATTGAATCCAGGCTTTACTTCAGTCACGTAGCACTTCACACAGCCCGGCTTGAATGGCACTTTGTCCAACAAGAGGCCCTCTTCCAAGAAGGGTGGGCAAACCCAGGCTGTTGCACATTTTAATGTACCTTCATAATGTGTAAGCACGCCCTTCAGTCTGTCTTTCATTCTAGATAGATCAGATATAGCATCATCATGAGCAGCTACAGTCTCAGTGTCGCTGGGGTCAGTTGATGCACAGCTACTCTTTTGTGGTGTTGTCGCGCAATAAGCAGCATCCTCCATGCCCGCCTCCCCTCCCATCTGCTGGCTATCTGTCAGTGTTAGAGTATTCTGCATCAGCATTGACTCCTCAATATCCTTTCGAACAGTCGGATACATGTCCTTCCTCAACCTTTCATACAATTCATTCTGCTTCATTTCACTCCTCGCTTTTTTCATGCTGAGCCTCTCTTCTTTGCTGAGTGTGAAAGCCCTCTTGTGCGGGACATTAACACCTATACCCCTTGCACGGCCAGGGGGCTCTCTTGTTTCCAGAGCATCGGACAGAATGTCACATGGCCCTGAGTTCCTATAGAACCTTCCAGGGATCTTGGAAGCCTTTAAAATCACTTGATACAGTTCTTCGTCACGTGAGTTTCCAAAGTAATAAGTTCCGTCATCATGCCTCCTTGCACGTGCCCGCAAGTAGTCTCTGGCGCGTTCGCCCCTGATTTCACTAAAGGCCGGTTTCCCACCTGCCGCTACTGCTTCTTTGTCCTCCTGGTCCCATATCGGTTTCATGCCGTAGTATCCTGCCACACCCATACGGTGGGGGTGTGTGTTCCTCTTATGTAGTTCCGATTGCTTAGCACTCTTCTCAGCAAACTCTGTAGTTGCCCTGACCCTTTTGAATTCTACCCAGTCTGCCTTTGTAATTTGGGGGTATGCAGGGATTGGGTCCTTGCCTTCACTCAAGTACTTCTTGTACATCACATGCTTCCAGTTTCTCCAAGCATCCCTAGCCTTCTTCAGTGCAGCGTGTTCCACCTGCATTCTCCACTGCTCTGGAACATTGAAGTGATCCATGATCTCCCGGACTATCCTTTGCCGTGTTTCTATGTCAGCCTTACGAAACCCCGGCAGATTAATGTTGAGCCTTGCCCTGCCAACAAATCCACACACACTCCTGAACCTCGTGCATGCTTTATCTGGTTTAGTTGGAGCCCAAGACTTTAAATCGATCTCGGTTACTTCATATACACCTTTAGGCTCGTGTGTGGGCTTCCTTGGAGCGTTCCTCCGTGTCCTGACCGGAAGGGTAATTGTTGCAGCTCTATCCCGTTCAAGATTACTTGATCCCTCACCATCTGCTGAAGACCTAGGGTTGTCGGAATCAAATGAGGATACATCGCCTGAAGCATGAGTGTTGTCGCTGCTACTCGTCATCTACAGAGAACACATGCGAAACTCAGGAAAGGAGGATAAGAATAAAACTAACAACTTGGTATCAAGCTGGCTAAAAATGTCATGCAATAATTTAGAAAATGTACGGCTTATTTGTTAAGTTTGTGTGACTCGGGCGCCCGTGATCTGTAAATCGACAGTAACTTATTGGAACAAATACAACTTATATGTACTAGTTAGGAAGGTAGATAATGAACATATATACGCTCTTCGTTATTTTATAGACAATTTGGGAACATACGGAACGAAATAGGAAGAGGGATTGCGAGGAAATATGCCTCACCGCGATGGGGAGCAGTAACTAATAGGTTTCTTAATGCAAACCCGGCCGGACCACAGGAGAGGCGAGGGTTACAGGATCGATATGCTCGAGGGTGGCTGGAGAGCAAACGAAGACGGCGTGGCGCGAGCAGCCGCGTGTTGGGAACGGCAGTGGAGGTAGGCTTGACGCCGAAGAGCGGGCACACGGCCGGGGTGAGCACGCCAGCGCCGGAGAGGGTTCTGCTATGGATCTGGGGGAGGGGGGAGCTGGCGATGGAGATTGGGTGGACTAGTTGAGTGAAACGCGGGCGGGAGGTGGGGGGAGGGGTGTTGGCGGCCAAGGTGAAAAGGGTGAAAAATATCCCCGGTCGCCGCGCGGAAAGGCCTATGCAAACGGTTGCCTCTAAGCGCTCGTGTGCACAAAGAGAATAATTTCGTTTAAAATGAAGACGTGAGTTCATCGTTTCGCCTCTAAATTTTCCCACATTAAGCAATCACCATTATACCACGGGTTTGATTTGCTGGCGCATTTCAGGTCTCGTGTACTATATTTAAGACATTTTTTGGCATTTACCGTGCATTTTGGCATATAAATCAAATCCTAGCCGGACTACATTTGCTGTCGAAAGGGATGAGGATTGCTGTTCGATCTGGGAGCATCCAACGGTGCAGACGTACGGTCCGTGGGGTTTGGGTTCTGGCCAATCTGAACGCGCGACTCAGATCGCACGCGCAGCAAGGGGGGCATCGGCCATGGTTTGGTAGGCGCACGGCTTTCGTGAGTGAACCGTGTGCTATTTGAAAACATTTACATGAACTAACAGCATATTTTCGTTTGAATGAAAACAAGAGTTCATCGTTTCGCCTCCAAATTGTTTTCCACTGTAAGAAATCACCATTGTACCCTATGGTTCAATTTTCTCGTGCATTTGAGGTATCGTTTTCTATATTTGAGTCGTTTGCTATAGTCGCAACTACACGTGGGTGCTAGCTACCAAGATCATTTGTGTTTCGCTTTGGGAGTTTTCATTCATTGTTCGAGAAACGGGAAAAAATTCAAACAATTCGGCCGCAGGGTGCGGCCAGAGGCGTAAGCCTTGTGGGTATTCTAATTACAGGAAATGCATATAGAGTCTGGAAATAACGAAAATCGGTGTGTCACCATGGTGTGCTCTTAGGATCCCATGGATTTTTTTTAATAAAGATGGCACAAGTTTTGATGCTCACACTTTCCAAATCGGAGCATCTCACAAGAAGTATCATAGTTTCCAAAAGGAGACGCGGCACTTCGGACTCCAATCGTCAGTGACTACATCGTTCCACCTCGAATTTTTTTCACGGTAAACAATCATGTATATACCCTAGGTTTGATTTTCTGGCCCATTTCAGGTCTCGTTGCTATATTTAAGTCATTTTTTGCACTTACCTTGCATTTAGTGCATATAAATTCAAAACCGTTCTACAACTACATCTGGGTGTTAGTTAGCAAAGAAGGTGTACAAATCATTTGTGTGTCGCTTTGCGAGTTTTCATCCATTGTCCGAGAAACGGGGAGAAGTTTCAAACATTTCGGCCGCGAGGTGCGGCCACAGGCGTAGGCCTAGTTGGTATTTTAATTACAGGGAATTCAGATGGAGTCCAGAGATCATCAAAACTGGTGTGTGCCCGTGGCGTGCTCTCATGACCCCGGGGAAAAAATTTGGTAAAGTTTGGCACAAGTTTTGATGATCGCTCCTTCGAAACCGGAGCATCTCACATGAAGGACCATAGTTTCCAAAAGGAGACGTGTCAATTCAAACTCCAGTGGTCGGTGACTTCATCGTTTGGCCTCATAAAAATTTCCACGGTACGCAATCACCATTATACCACGGGTTTGATTTTCTAATGCATTTCAGGTATCGTTTGCTATATTTAAGACATCTTTTGAATTTAACGTGCAATTTGTGGATATAAATAAAATCACAACCGGAACTGCATGTGCTGTCGAAAGGGATGAGGATCGTCGTTTGATCAAGGAGAATCCAACGGTGCAGACGTACGATCCATGGGGTTTGGGTTCTGGCCAATCAGAACGCACGACTCAGATCACGCGCGTGGCAGGGGGGCATTGGCCACGGTTTAGTGGACACACGGCTTTCGTGAGTGAACCGTGTGCTATTTGAAAACATTTACATTAACTAACAGCATATTTTCGTTTGAATGAAAACATGAGTTCATCGTTTCGCCTCCAATTTTTTTTCCACGGTAAGAAATCACGATTGTACCCTATGGTTTGATTTTCTGGTGCATTTTACCAGGCGGCAGGCCTGGCTAGCAATCTCAAACTTTGAATATGCAAAAAAAAAAGATCTCGTTTGCTATATTTGAGTCATTTTTTGCACACACACACACACATATATATATAGTCGCAACTACACGTGGGTGTTAGCAAGATCATTTGTGTGTCGCTTTGCGAGTTTTCATTCATTGTCCGAGAAACGGGAAAAAACTTTAAACAGTTCGGCCGCAGGGTGCGGCCAGAGGCGTAGGCCTTGTTGGTATTTTAATTTCAGGAAATGCATATAGAGTCCGGAAAATAACGAAAATCATTGTGTCACTGTGGCGTGCTCTCTCGATCGCAAGGAAAATTTTTGGTAAAGTTTGGCACAAGTTTTGGTGCTTGCACCTTCCATACCGGAGCATCTCACAAGAAGGATCATAGTTTCCAAAAGGAGACGCGGCACTTCGGACTCCAAATCGTCAGTTACTACATCATTCCGCCTCGAAAAAAATCATGGTAAACAATCGCGGATATACCCTTTGTTTGATTTCCCGGCCCATTTCAGGTCTCGTCTGCTATGTTTAAGTCATTCTTTGCACTTACCTTGCATTTAGTGCATATAAAGTCAAAAACCCTACTACAACTACATGTGGGTGTTTTAGTTAGGCTATACTTAGGCTACTCATAGTGGAGAGTATCATATACTAGTATCATGCATATATATGATACTAGTGTATGATACTACCTTTAATTATAGTGCATAGTATAATAGAGTAGTATCATAGATGATTATATTTATTGCCATGCATGACACAAATTAGCATCGCATTTAACATGATACGGTATCTACCTATATGTTACTCTAACCCTCTCTATCTTCTTTAATTCTTTGCCACATCAGCATTCTTCCTATTTCTGAGTGCATGATACCGGCTATGATACCACCACTATGGCCAGCCTTATAGTGGGGAGTATCATATACTAGTATCATGCATATGATACTAGTGTATGATACTATGTACGTACCTTCATAGTGCATAGTATCATAGATGGCCGTATTTATGGCCAGGCATGACACAAAGTAGTATAGCATTTATTATGTTACGGTTTCTACCTATGTTACTCTAACCCACTCTCCCTTCTTTAATTCCTTGCCACATCATCATATTTGCTATTCCCGAGTGCATGATACCGGCTATGATACCCCCACTATGGCCACCCTTAGCAAAGAAGGTGTACAAATCATTTGTGCGTCGCTTTGTGAGTTTTCATCCATTTGTCCGAGAAGCGGGAAGAAGTTTCAAACATTTCAGTCGCGAGGTGCGGCCACTAGCGTAGGCCTAGTTGGTATTTTAATTACAGGAAATTCAGATGGAGTCCGGACATCATCAAAATTGATATGTGCCTGTGGCGTGCTCTCACGACCCCGTGGAAAAAATTGGTAAAGTTTGGCACAAGTTTTGATGATCGCTCCTTCCAAACCGGAGCATCTCACATGAAGGATCATGGTTTCCAAAAGGAGACATCTCAATTCAAACTCCAGTGGCCGGTGACTTCATCGTTTGGCCTCATAAAAATTTCCACGGTAAGCAATCACCATTATACCACGGGTTTGATTTTCTGGCGCATTTCAGGTATCGTTAGCTATATTTAAGACATTTTTTGAGTTTAACGTGCATTTTGTGCATAAAAATAAAATTACAACCGGAACTGCATGTGCTGTCGAAAGGGATGAGGATTGCCGTTCGATCTGGGAGCATCCAATGGTGCAGACATATGATCCGTGGGGTTTGGGTTCTGGCCAATCAGAAAGCACGACTCAGATCGCGCGCGGGGTTTGGTCGGCACACGGCTTTCATGAACGAACCATGTGCTATTCGCAAACCAGATTGCATATTTTTGTTCACAAAATTGAGTGTGCTACCTCTATGATATAATAATAATAATAATAATAATAATAATAATAATAAACAGTGCATAATCATTGCCTGAGCTGACAGCATATCAAGGTCAACATATTAACGGTTCTGACATCAACGAAAAACCGGGCATAACTCACTAATTCAGTACACGTGACAGTTCTAAATTGAACGAATTAAGTTGCAGGGTAGGCATAAAGACTAGTCTTACGGCTTAATTCCCATGTACATGGGGGAACTGGGATCATTAGGTTGACCCTGAATGAACCTGGGTTTTCTGATGATTTTACGCTTCTCTGTTACATGGGTGCGTGATCCCTTGGATGGCAACTTAGCAAATTCATCGTACTCGTCCTCATCGGCAACATTATCGACACCCAGTACCCTCCTCTTCCCATGCATCACTACATGGCAGTTCTTATGCAAGGGGTCTTCCGCATAGAAAATCTGGGTAGCATCGCTGGCAAGAATGAACGGGTCCGCGTGATATGCCATCGTTGTCCTGTTAACACAGGTCTTCCTGTAATCATCAACCTTTACATGACCAAGAGGGATCCATGCGCACATGAATAATGCCACCTTAACTTTCACATAGTCAAGCTCCCAAATCTCTTTGATGGTTCCATAGTATACACTTTTATCAGCTTCATCTACAGTCATGCATTCTATTTGAACAGAGTTGTTTTGATATGAGGTATTCTCATCACGTTCCTCAGTGTAGAACATGTATCTATTTATGTCATATGCTTGGTACGTCAACACCATAGGTGATGGCTTTTGTGCCAACCTCGTAGCAATGTCATCGATGGATCCTTGTGCCAAACGATTCTTTAGCCATTCGGTGTAGTTCTTAGTGTGCTCCTTCATCTCCACATCTGATGAAGGCACCATTGGTAAGAAGCTTTGGCGTATCTCCGCCAAGTGTTCTTCAGCATAAACGCTGAGAACTGGGCTGTTAAGCAGTACCGTCAAATGGGCCTTCTCTGCCAATTCTCCGGGTGCAGCCATTTACGTGCCAGCAAGGACTGGCTTACCTTTCAGCCTTCCCTCGTGGCGAGAGAGGGGCAAACCTATAGGTCTTTGTTTCATGTATTCGGTGCAAAACTCAACCACCTCCTCCGCGGTATAACCTTGTAGGATGCTTGCCTCTGGATGGTTTTGGTTCCGACAAAAGTGCTTCAGTATTCCCATGAACCGCTCGAAGGAATACATGTTGCGAAGAAACACAGGACCACAATACTTTATCTCGTCGACAAGGTGCACAGTGAGATGGACCATGACATCAAAGAATGACGGTGGGAAAAACATCTCTAGGTTGGACAATATTCTTGCAATATCATCTTGCATATGATCCAACTCTTCAGGATCTACAACTTTCTGCCATAGTTGGTTGAAGAAATCACAGAGCTCAATGAGTGTGTTTCTTATATCTTTGTCCATCAGATTCCTGATGGCCACCGGGAGGATTTGTGTCAACATTACGTGGCAATCATGTGACTTCATGTGTCGCAACTTCATTTTACCTGAGCTCACATCCACGAGACTTCTGTTGTTTGCGGAGTAGGAAGAGGGTGTCTTAACTGACAACAAATAGGTGAAGAACTGTGTTGCTTCTTTTGTACTGAAATTGTAACTCTGGCGAGCTTTGATGAATTTGTCATCATCTTCTGCTTCACTCTTGCGTTTTGATTGATCAGCAAGCATATCGAGCCGTGAACCGTCACCATCCTTTCTTTTTACCTTTAATCTTGAGCAGAGTACCAAGGATGCTTTCACATACGTTCTTCTCTACGTGCATGACATCGATGCAGTGACGTACACGTAGAATCTCCCAGTAAGGTAATTTCCAAAACACCGATTTCTTCTTAAACACTTGGCCCTTGGGTGTTTGTTTCACCGTCAATCGTGCTTCTTGCCAAGCACAACATTAATTTGTTTAGCCATGTTGTGGACCACCTCCCCATCATAGGGTCTTGGGCCCACACCTACCTCTGTCGTACCATCAAATTCAGCTTTCATCTTTCGGTATGGGTGATTTCTCCGTAAGAACCTACGATGACGCAAATACACGGTTTTGCGTGAGTTGGGAAGAAATCTACTAGCTGTCCTATCCATGCATGTGACACACCCTACATCTCCCTTTGTTTTCTGCCCCGATGTGTTGCCTAATGCCGGCATATCTTGAAAGGTGTGCACCAGCATCGCATGTAGATCAAAAACCTCCTTTCTGTAAGCATCATAAGATTTTACAGCAGGCGCATCTATCCACACTGTCAGCAGTTCTTCTCCCAGTAGCTGAAAGTAAATGTCGATGTCATTTCCAGGTTGCTTCGGGCCTTGGATAATCATTGACATCATAACGTTTTTTTTCTTCATACGCAACCAAGGAGCTAGGTTATATATGCACAGAAGCACCGGCCATGTGCTGTGATTCGTGCTCATATCGCCAAAAGGATTCATCCCGTCAGTACACTCCCCGAGCCTTATACTTCTAGGATCCTTGGCAAAGTCTTGAAACTTGCTGTCGATTAATTCCCACAGAGCCCCATCTTTCGGGTGCCTCATATACTTATCCGCAATTCACTCATCATGATGCAACCGCAACCTCTTTGCCTCTCTAGGGTTTGCAAACAAACGCCTCAACCTTGGAACTAAAGGCAAGTACCAAACAACCTTGAACGGGATTCCTGTCTTGATCTCGTTGTCCAATTTGTACTTGTCCTTTGCTCTCCTGCGCTTGTATCGTGCATGCTTGCATGTGGGACATGCACGCAAATCTTTGTACTCACCATGGTACAATATACAATCATTCACACAAGCGTGTATCTTCTGTACTTCAAGTTCCAATGGGCAAACAGTTTTCTTCGCTTCATTCGTGCTTCTGGGGAGCACATTATCTTCCGGAAGAGTTTCTTTGAAAAGACCTAACATCTCTGTGAAGCCCTTGTTTGATAGACCGTTTGCTGCTTTAAATCTGAGAAGCGCCAGGGTGGCACTCAACTTGGAATATTTCTTTTTGCAACCTGGATACAATTCTTTCTTGGAGTCCGCATCAATGGTTGGCAGATCCTTGTACCCAATCATATCCTTTTTTGGGCCCTCAGAATTTACAATCATAGCAGCAAAATCTGGCATATCAAGATCGTCGTCATCTGCGTCGACGTTTTGGTTTTCCAGTGGGCGTTTCGGCTTTCCGGTGTTCCATTGGTAGCTTGACGCCTCTGCCCCGATGTTAGATTCAACATCCATGTGACACTGATCAGGGTTTGGCATCTCGCAGCCCTGGGTATCTTCATCCATGACCTCCTCTTCATCGTGTCTGGTCCAACGTGTATATCCATCCTTGAATCCCCGAGAGACTAAGTGCCACTGGACATCTGCAACTTCACGTGATTCTGTATTGGCACAATCAGTACATGGACACAGGATGTAATCCGCATCTCCAATTCTCCTCTTTGTACTTTCAGCCAAATTCATGAACTCTGTCATGCCACTGATAAAATCTGCGATTCTTCGATTCTTCATCCATCGAGATCGTTCCATCTGCACCACACGAATGGTAATTAAAAACAAAACAACAACATTAATACACGGATTAACTGCTGCCCAAAGATGCGTGCATAAATCACAAGGTTTTATTTTCATAATTACTGAGGGCACTCCATATTGTTATCTAGACGTGCAATGACAAAAATTAATGGCCAGTCAATTTACACGCAGATTACTAGTACATCACTACCCTTAGGAATTGAATACCTTAATTAAGCCACTCACGAAAAGAATACCTTAATTAATTAGCCGCACGGCGACCTCCACCCAGCAGACAGAGAAGCGCGATGCGGCGGCACGCCGAGACAGCAGGGTCGAGGAGCAACGCTTAGTGCGGCTGCCGCCTGAAGTTCGACCTCCACTATCCCGCCATCGACTGCGATGTATGTGCTCGAATGACGCCGCTGCCGACCTCGATGGTTGAGCTTCTCCTATCTCCCACCGCAGACCGAGGATTGACCTCCTATGACGCCACCACCACCCACCGACCGAGGATTGACCTCTTCTCCGGTAGCCGTTGCCTAGGCCACCGCCGCCATCTCTATATGCAGAGCGGCTGTTTTATTTTTTGACGGATATCCGCAGAGCGGCTGTTTACACGGTATCATTGTAACTCAATTATATGTACAGGGTAGTACATCACATACGGTTATGTAACGGCAACCGTGTCTCACCTATGTTGTCTTCTCACATGGTTTGGTGCGGAAATCGTGTGTGACGTTGTAATACCTAACACAAACAACATGTATAAACAGTGTGCCGTATACAACATATAGTGCCATAAGTAGTTCCCGACCGTTAGCTTATCCCCACAGTTTCCCCATTTCCACCAAATCCCTAGATTGCCTCCAAATTCCCTCACGTGGCGCTGACATTGGGGGAATGCGGACGAGTGGTGCTGATGGTTTCGGTGCGGCTGCTCCTGCTCGTATCACCGCCGAGCACTTGCCTATGGTCATCAGAAGGCAGGTGTACTACAGATTCGAATCGTCCTGTCAGGTTCTAATCTATCCCGATCTTTTTTAGCATGTCCAAAGTAGCTCCTTGCTGAATCTGTCCTGAATGACCCCCCCCCCCCACCAGGAAAGCGATCTGCCACCGGATCCGGAGCATGACTCCAGACTCCTGCAACACGAGTTTGACTCCAAGTTTTGTGCCACCGAGAAGTACCAAAAGCTGACTTGTGTGCATGGGCACACTCTCGCTCGACGTGTATGCACGGAGCGATTCGACATTGGCAGGCGGTTTCTCAGTTACCCCTTAGAGGTTAGTGCTAAGTTCATCATTTTACTTGAGTTAATGCCACCGCTCATCCTGAATACTATTTAACATTGGCAGGGATATGAGGCTTGTGCCTTTGTTAACTAGCTGGATGAAGAATGGCATGGCAGGGCTCGGAGTGTTATCACCAAGCTCGCAGAAGATAACGTAAAGCTGAAGAAGAAACTGGCTGATCTGGAATGTACAATCAGTACGATGAAGCAAGAAAGAATCAATCACAGGCAACAGATGAAAGCAAGAGACAAGAAGGAACTAGCATGTGTAGTTGTGGTTGTCGCATTAGCCATGTTCTATGCACTGTTTGCAATGATGATTAGGGGTTATTTTTGACAGTATTGCTAAAGTACATCTAGATGTGCTCTAAGTAATGCACATCTAGGTCCTATGCCATTGATGTTACGCGAAGATTCATGCAGATATTTTCCTTTGTCTTTTTTTTTCTTTTCCTTTGTAGTTTGATTATTACTAACTTTATCAATAAGAAGAGCTCAATGTATTGCTTGCCAACTGTCCTACTCTGTTCATACCAGTACCGATGCATAATCCCAAAATTCGTTCCTTGTTTTTGTCCTGAAAAAAGAAACCAGCCAATAGGAGTCCTGCACAACCCCGGGAATTTGGAGCGACTGGGTACAAATAATTGCGGTTGATTATATCAGCGGCTAGATAATACGTCAACCCCCACTTCAATTGGCATTTCCTCTTCTCTGCATTCCCCGCTTAAGTGTCCACCATCTTCATCGTCCCCGGCAGGCCGCGCTACACACTGGCACACACTCTGCAATCTCGCTTTCTCGCGGTTTTTATACGACCGTAGCCATGTCGAGCGACAGCGAGGACGATAGTTCGGCCAGCAGTCTGGCGCCCGATGATAGGTCAACATCGGAATCATCCCGCTCATCTTCCATGAGTCCGGCGTCGAGCCCAGACCTTGATTATATCCGGATCATGGAAGGGATGCCGCCTCCGGAGTCGTCAGACGACAACCAGACGGACGAGGAGCCATCGGAGGACGAAGAAGAGGACGACAATGATGAAGAGGAGGAATGGTCGAACGAGGAGGAGGACGATGACGGCAGCAACGACGATGACGATGGTGGCGGCGATGAAAAGCCAACGGTCAGGGCAAGAAGCGTCCTCGCCAAGACGATGTCGCGGGGCCATCCAACAACAACAACAACAAGAAGAAGGACTAAATTAAGCAGACTATATATATCTCTGTTTTCGTTCGCTCATATTAATTTGTTATCTTTGTTTATCCTGTCAATCTCATCGCAGACGGTTAGTAATACGTATTCGACAGAGATCTTCTACATTATCGCCCACAGGTTGTTTTGTTGAACTGTGTGCCCTGACGAGCACACAATTCACAAAAAAAGACCGTATGAGCTGTCTATAATGATCGCACACAATTCTGATTACCGACCTGTTTGCCGGGTATCACACACATCTTGTTACGCCGAATCGTTTGTGTTCTCCCCTATCATCACAAACAGTTCATTGGAGCGAACTGTATGCCGTATATTGCACACACCTTGATCTGGCTGCCCGATTCTGTTGTTCTGTCTCATCGCAAACAGTTGGTATGGATCATCTGTATGCCCCGCATTGCACACGCAACTAAAATCTGAACCGTGTTTGATGTATCATTCATCGCAAATGTTTTGCATCTTTTTTTATGTTTTTTTACATCACCGTTTGCGATTAATGTATCGCACACAGTTTCGTCAAAGGGTCTCTGATCGTAGTGTCGCGTTAGCAGCATCCTGCAGTAGTGCAACCCAAAAGACAAAAGAAATATACTCAAAACATCATAGGATGGTAACACATCATTGGATCATAATATGTGGCATAAAGCACCATGTTCAAGTAAGGGATTACAGCGGGGTGCGGGAGAGTGGACCGCTTAAAAGATATGAGGAAGGTGATGAAGATGGTGATGTTGATGAAGACGATCACCGCGGCGATGGTTCCACCGGCGGCACTCCGGTGCCACCGAGAGAGAGGGGGAGAGAGTCTCCCCTATGTGCTTCCTCCTCCATGGCCTCCCCCCTAGATGGGGAGAGGTTCTCCCTCTGGTCCTTGGCCTCCATGGCGATGATGGCCCCCTCCGGCTTCCTCCTCCATGGCCTCCGGTGATGATGGCCTGCTCTGGCAGGGTGCCAGAGAGGGCCTAGATTGGTTTTTCATGGCTACAGAGGCTTGCGGCGGCGGAACTTCCAATCTGGGTTTCTTTTCGGGGGTTTTGGTATTTATAGGAATTTTTGGCGTCGGTCTCACGTCAAGGGGGTCCACGAGGCAGCGGCAAGACAGGGGGTGCGCCCTAGGGGGCGCCCTCCACCCTTGTGGTTGCCTCGGGACTCATCTGGCCCAACTCTTGTGCTTCGAGGGTCTCTTTTGGTCCATAAAAATAAACATAAATTTTCAGCCCATTCCGAGAACTTTTATTTCTGCATAAAAAACGACACCACGGTAGTTCTGCTGAAAACAACGTCAGTCCGGGTTAGTTCTAATCAAATCATACCAAAACCATATAAAATTGTTGTAAACATGGCATGAATACTTCATAAATTTTAGATACGTTGGAGACGTATCAATATAAAATAACAACTTCATTATTGCCTCTAGGGCATATTTCCTTCAGTCTCCCACTTGCGCTAGAGTCAATTGTTGGGGAACGTAGTAAATCAAAAAAAAATCTACGCATCACCAAGATCAATCTATGGAGAGACTAGCAATGAGAGAGAGAGGAGTGCATCTTCATACCCTTGAAGATCGCGATGCGGAAGCGTTGCAAGAACGCGGTTGGAGGAGTCGTACACGCAGCGATTCAGATCGCGGTCGATTCCGATCTAAGCGCCGAACAATGGTGCCTCCGCGTTCAACACACGTGCAGCCCGGTGACGTCTCCCGCGCCTTGATCCAGCAAGGAGGAGGGAGAGGTTGGGGAAGACAACTCCGGCAGCACGACGGCGTGGTGGTGGAGTTGGCAGTTCTCCGGCAGGGCTTCGCCAAGCTCAACGGAGGAGGAGGGGGTGTTGGAGAGGGGGAGGGCTGCGCCTTGGATCAGGTGCTGCTGCCCTCCCTCCTCCCCTCTATTTATAGGGCCAAAGGGAAAGGGGGCCGGCCCCTCTAGATGAGATCTAGAGGGGGGGCGGCGGCCAAGGGGAGGGGGCTTGCCCCCCAAGCCAAGGGGGGCGCCCCCTTTAGGGTTTCCCCCCAACCCTAGGCGCATGGGCCCTAAGGGGGGATGGCGCCCAGCCCACTTAGGGGCTAGTTCCCTTCCACATACAGCCCATAGGGCCCTCCGGGGCAGGTGGACCCTCCCGGTGGACCCCCGGAACCCCTTCGGTGGTCCCGGTACAATACCGGCAAACCCCCGAATACTTCCGGTGACCGTATGATGACTTCCCATATATAAATCTTCACCTCCGGACCATTCCGGAACTCCTCGTGATGTCCGGGATCTCATCCGGGACTCCGAACAACATTCGGTAACCACATACTATTTCCCATAACAACTCTAGCGTCACCGAACCTTAAGTGTGTAGACCCTACGGGTTCGGGAACCATGCAGACATGACCGAGACCTCTCTCTGGCCAATAACCAACAGCGGGATCTGGATACCCATGTTGGCTCCCACATGTTCCATGATGATCTCATCGGATGAACCACGATGTCGAGGATTCAATCAATCCCGTACGCAATTCCCTTTGTCCATCGGTATGTTACTTGCCCGAGATTCGATCGTCGGTATCCCCATACCTCGTTCAATCTCGTTACCGGCAAGTCTCTTTACTCGTTCCGTAACGCATGATCCCGTGGCTAACTCTTCAGTCACATTGAGCTCATTATGATGATGCATTACCGAGTGGGCCCAGAGATACCTCTCCGTCATACGGAGTGACAAATCCCAGTCTCGATTCGTGCCAACCCAACAGACACTTTCGGAGATACCTGTAGTGCACCTTTATGGTCACCCAGTTACGTTGTGATGTTTGATACACCCAAAGCATTCCTACGGTATCCGGGAGTTGCATAATCTCATGGTCTAAGGAAATGATACTTGACATTAGAAAAGCTCCAGCAAACGAACTACACGATCTTGCGCTATGCTTAGGATTGGGTCTTGTCCATCACATCATTCTCCTAATGATGTGATCCCATTGTCAATGACATCCAATGTCCATGGTTAGGAAACCATAACCATCTATTGATCAACGAGCTAGTCAACTAGAGGCTTACTAGGGACATGCTGTGATCTATGTATTCACACATGTATTACGGTTTCCGGTTAATACAATTATAGCATGAACAAAAGACAATTATCATGAACAAGGAAATATAATAATAACCACTTTATTATTGCCTCTAGGGCATATTTCCAACAGTCTCCCACTTGCACTAGAGTCAATAATCTAGTTACATTGTGATGAATCGAACACCCATAGAGTTCTAGTGTTGATCATGTTTTGCTCGTGGAAGAGGTTTAGTCAACGGATCTGCGACATTCAGATCCGTATGCACTTTACAAATATCTATGTCTCCATCTTGAACATGTTCATGAATGGAGTTGAAACGACGCTTGATATGCCTGGTCTTCTTGTGAAATCTGGGCTCCTTGGCAAGGGCAATAGGTCCAGTGTTATCACAGAAGAGAGTCATTGGGCCCGACGCATTGGGAATAACTCCTAGGTCGGTGATGAACTCCTTCATCCAGACTGCTTCCTGTGCTGCCTCCGAGGCTGCTATGTACTCCGCTTCACATGTAGATCCCGCCACGACGCTTTGCTTGCAACTGCACCAGCTGACTGCCCCACCATTCAAAATATACACGTATCCGGTTTGTGACTTAGAGTCATCCAGATCTGTGTCGAAGCTAGCATCGACGTAACCCTTTACGACGAGCTCTTCGTCACCTCCATAAATGAGAAACATATCCTTAGTCCTTTTCAGGTACTTCAGGATGTTCTTGACCGCTGTCTAGTGTTCCATGCCGGGATTACTTTGGTACCTTCCTACCAAACTTACGGCGAGGTTCACATCAGGTCTGGTACACAGCATGGCATACATAATAGACCCTATGGCTGAGGCATAGGGGATGACACTCATCTTTTCTCTATCTTCTACCGAGGTCGGGCATTGAGCCGTGCTCAATCTCACACCTTGTAATACAGGCAAGAACCCCTTCTTGGACTGATCCATATTGAACTTCTTCAATATCTTGTCAAGGTATGTGCTTTGCGAAAGACCAATGAGGCGTCTCGATCTATCTCTATAGATCTTGATGCCTAATATGTAAGCAGCTTCTCCAAGGTCCTTCATTGAAAAACACTTATTCAAGTAGGCCTTTATGCTTTCCAAGAATTCTATATCATTTCCCATTAATAGTATGTCATCCACATATAATATGAGAAATGCTACAGAGTTCCCACTCACTTTCTTGTAAACACAGGCTTCTCCATAAGTCTGTGTAAACCCAAACGCTTTGATCATCTCATCAAAGCGAATGTTCCAACTCCGAGATGCTTGCACCAGCCCATAGATTGAGCGCTGGAGCTTGCATACCTTGTCAGCATTATTAGGATCGACAAAACCTTCCGGCTGCATCATATATAATTCTTCCTTAAGGAAACCATTAAGGAATGCCATTTTGATGTCCATTTGCCATATCTCATAATCATAGAATGCGGCAATTGCTAACATGATTCGGACGGACTTCAGCTTCGCTACGGGTGAGAAGGTCTCTGTAGGAGATATGCCCTAGAGGCAATAATAAATGTTATTATTTATCTCCGTGTTCATAATTAGGTTTATGTTCCATGCTATAACTGCTGTGGTTCCCGAGCCCGTATATCCATAAAGGCTCTGGGGAAAACCCATGTGCACGTGTGGAATAATAAACGGTAAAATGTATTCCTAGTCATGCCTCTAAGACTAGCTCAGGTGTTGCATGATGATTATGTTTTCCCAATCATAGGCATGTCTATGCCAGCAACTTTGAGGGCACAAATGTTAGAAGAACATTTGTGTTGAATCGACCCGATTGATGTTATGCTATGAGATACATTCGTCACAAGTTTATGGTTAATAACACAGAGATGGTTAATGTTTGCATGATTCCTCAGACCATGAGAGTATCGATTTTCTTCATGCTTGATTCATGAACTTTGGGGTTTGTTAAACGTCATCCGTAAATGGATGGCTATTACGGCGGCTTACGGGTTCATGGGAAAGTATGTCAAGTAACTTGATAGCTCAAGATTGGGATTTGCTCCTCCGACGATGGAGAGATATCTCTGGGCCCTCTCGGTGTTACGGTATCCATCATCGTCTGGCCAGACACTTTGTGATTTGATCACGGGGATGCCGGAACACGGTAACGAGAAAAGAGAACAATACCAATAACGGGGTAACTGGCATAGTGGACAAGTTGTTGATCCACGGGGATGCCAACATGTCTAACCTCGGGTATTTGTAACATATCGTGAAGCAACAGGAATAGCACACGGCAACTGGAGGTTCACTCGAATATTCATTCGTGTGGGTATAGGGGTCAATATGGGTGTCCACGGCTCCGATGTTGATCATTGATCGGAAGGGGTTCCAGGTCATGTCTATACTTCACCGAACCTATAGGGTCACACGCTTAAGGGTCATCTATCTGCTGAATACTAGACAGGGAGTCTGAGAGAAAATCACCGAAAAAGTTTCGGACACCGAAAAGTTTCGGACAGCGGAAAAGTTCCGCAGAGAGAGGTCACCGGATGAGTTCCGGTGAAACTGAAAAGTTGTTTCAGAGGATACCATTAAGTCAAAATGGTTTCGGCACATGCCTGATAATTCTTGGAGGGTGCCAGAATCATTCTGGAAACTTCTGGGAATTTTCTGGAAGAAAAACCGGAAATGTTTCGGAGCTGCCGGAACCGCTTCAGATGCTTTTCGCAGATGAAAATCACTAATCTGGAATTCTTCCAGAACGCGTTGAAAATTATTTTAGTGGGTACTAGAATTGTTCTAAGCCCACATAAATATTTTCAGTTCGAACGGACGCTGAAAAATGTCGTCATGAATAGTGAAAGTGCTTTTTGGGAATTTTTATGGAAAGCACCTTTTTGGAAATTCCAAAAGGGCCTTCTAGAAGGGGAAGGAGGGCATGGCACCTCATGGGGGGGTCCCCCCCCCAAGGGTGGCCGGCCAAGGAGGTGGAGCACCATGGTGCTCCACATGGCACTCCCATATGGCATATTCCCTTTTGGAAAGGGATATTCCAAGGGCACTTTGGGGTTTTTGTGTGACAATTTTACCCCTTGGCTTGCCTATATATAGGAGTGATCTTGGCAGCCATTTGCTCATCCCTTGATCTCATACACATGCCAAGATGTTATCTGGCTTCTCTCTCCCTCCCACGAAAAGAGTTTCGTAGAGCCGAAAGGCTGTCTGGGTTCCGGCAGGAACTAGTTCTGGACGGCGAAGCCCTGCCGGATAGCTGACACCGTATGTGTGCAACTCTGTAGAGAGGTCGTAGTTTCAATCTTAGTGCCCGAGGGGCTGTTCGAGAGTGCCTCCCGAAGGGCTGTCCAAGTGACGGTCCGAGTTCTGTGAGTCCTCCCGAAGGGCTGTCCGAGTGACCGTTCGAGTTTCGAAGGTCCTCCCGAAGGGCTGTCCGCGACATCGTCCGGGGGACTGTTCGACCGCCTCCCGGAGGGCTGTCCGAAGGGAAGACGAGGGTATACATCCTCGCGGTTGGGAGGTTGTAAATCCTAGCTGCGGGGATCAGCACCGCCGATCGTCATCGACTTTACTTCCGCTGCGCTACGAGTCGGTAACGAAAATGATCAAACCTTGTATGCAGTCTCCATAGTGGTCCTGGGCTGGTGCGTAGGTCGGAAAATTTTCGTTTTCTGCTGCGTTACCCTACATATGCTAGTTACCTCGTTACCGGTATTGTTCTCTTTTCTCGTTACCGTGTTCCGGCATCCCCGTGATCAAATCACAAAGTGTCTGGCCAGACGATGATGGATACCGTAACACCGAGAGGGCCCAGAGATATCTCTCCATCGTTGGAGGAGCAAATCCCAATCTTGAGCTATCAAGTTACTTGACATACTTTCCCATGAACCCGTAAGCCGCCGTAATAGCCATCCAGTTACGGATGACGTTTAACAAACCCCAAAGGTCATGAATCAAGCATGAATAAACTCGATACTCTCATGGTCTGAGGAATTATGCAAACGTTAACCATCTCTGTGTTATTAACCATTAACTTGTGACGAATGAATCTCATAGCATAACATCAATCGGGTCGATTCAACACAAATGTTCTTCTAGCATTGTGCCCTCAAAGTTGCTGGCATAGACATGCCCATGATTGGGAAAACATAATCATCATGCAACACTTGAGCTAGTCTTAGAGGCATGACTAGGAATACATTTTACCGTTTATTATTCTACACGTGCACATGGGTTTTCCCCAGAGCCTTTATGGATATACGGGCTCGGGAACCACAGCAGTTATAGCATGGAACATAAACATAATAATGAGTATGGAGATAAATAATAACATTTATTATTGCCTCTAGGGCATATCTCCTACAGACTCCCACTTGCACTAGAGTCAATAATCTAGTTAATGCTAATGCACTTTACACCTGTGGCACACCGGTGTAAATATGCTTCACATGTGGTATAGCCTGATGTCCAACGGATCTGACGACTTCAGCTCCGTGTGTATCTTTGCGTATCCTCGCGTTTTTACGCTTTCACAAAATTCATATTTTGTGTGGACTTGGCTTTGTATGTATGTGAATCACAGGTCGAACCTGGATTCCTCAGACTGAGTTATGGAGCAACTACCTGCAGTAGTGTCCCATTGACAAAAGCCATCTTGGAACCATACCAAGTTCATGAATGAACTATATGATTCAACATTTTCTTTGTCGCTTCGAAAGCGGTAACATACTTAGCCTCTATTATAGAATTTGCCACAGTAATTTGTTTGGAAACCTTTTCCAACTAACTGTGCCACCACATTGTGTGTTACACAAAACCCTTAACTTAAATCGAAAATCGCTTCGAGCATGGCTGAAGACTGTATCGATGTAACCTTTTACAACGAACTCTTCATGATCTCCGCTTGCGAGAAAACATGTCATCAGTGCTACTATAGTACTCAATGACCCTTTTTCACTGTTGTCCCATGATCAGTACTTTTGATCACTTTGGTATCTATACTCGCAACAACTTTGGGAGTATTGGACATATCTGGTTGTTTTTACATACCATGGAATACATGATTAATCCAAACACAAGAGTGTATGGAATCTCCATCATGTATTTTGCTCATCAGTGTTTTGGGACACCAAGTCTTGCAAAAACTCTTTCCATGTGACTTCGGCAAGAATCACTCCTTGACATTTTTAATGCTAAAAGGTTTTAGCATCTTGTCAATATGTATCTTTGCTCAGCCCTATTAGGTAAATCTATCTCCATAGATCATCATGCCTAATATAAAGGCTATTTAGCCCAAGCACTTCATTGAAAAAACTATTTCCAAATGAAGTCCTAATTCGTGTCAAGAAATTTAATTCCAATTACCAATGTGTCAAGCACACAAGGTTTTTAGAAATATTATTATGCTCCCACTTACTTTCTTGAATTATAAGCATCTTCGTTATCCATTGATGAAGTCAAAACTCCTTTGACCATTTCATCAAAACATGAAGATTCCAACTCCACTTTGCTCTCTTCTGTCCATCGCTGGAACTCTGAAGTTTGCACCCTTACTAGCATCCTCTGGATTGACAAAATACCTTGGACTGTAACACATGCAAGTCCTTGGTTTCATTTCCATCAGATGGAAATCCTTTTGTCTTCCATTGTTTTATATCTCATGATATGAAATATGTATTAATTGCTAGTTCAACCCGAACCGACTTTAAGCATCGCTACGGTGAAGCAACCTCATCGTAGTCAACTCCTTGAACTTGTATATTGCAACAAGTCGAGCTTTATGGATAAAACAATTTTATTCGTATCAGTTATAGTTCCATAAATATTCGTCAGACTCTAAGTCTTCCGAAAGGTGTATCAAGGTTTTAATCTTGAATCACTTATATGGAAACTATCTCGGATTGTATTGGCATTTAGCCAATTCCGGAGTCAGGGCCCATCAACGCTTCCTTGTGTATCGTAGGTATACTGTTGTCTAACAACAATATCTCGTTTGCGCACCTGAGAGGTTTGCACGAGCCTTGCCCACGTGGTTCAGCTGCAAGTTCAATCGAAGTCCATACATTTTATTGTAGAGACTTTCGTATCAGTCGCAGTAGGAAACTCTGGAATTACTTCCAAGGTCTCTTTCCTTTGACCTGATGACGAAGATACTGTTTATCTCGTCGAGTTGCACTATTCTCCCACTCACCTTTTGAAAGAACCATTTTCTTCAAAAAGCATACCGTTCTTTGTGGCAAACCTATTTGCCTCGGTATAGTGAGGGAGGAATACCCAATTACTTGGGATAACCTACAAAGTAGCACTTGTCTGATTTGGAATAGGTTTGTAACCTTTTACACAAGCCCCATATTCCAAATGTTAAGAAAAGATACAACATGGTTGGGCGTACTGTAGGGTAACGCAGCAGAAAACAAAAATTTTCCGACCTACGCACCAGCCCAGGACCACTATGGAGACTGCATACAAGGTTTGATCATTTTCGTTACCGACTCGTAGCGCAGCGGAAGTAGAGTCGATGACGATCGGCGGTGCAGATCCCCGCAGCTAGGATTTACAACCTCCCAACCGCGAGGATGTATCCCCTCGTCTTCCCTTCAGACAGCCCTTCAGGAGGCGGTCGAACAGTCCCCCGGACGGTGTCGCGGACAGCCCTTCGGGAGGACCTTCGAAACTCGAACGGTCACTCGGACAGCCCTTCGGGAGGACTCACAGAACTCGGACCGTCACTTGGACAGCCCTTCGGGAGGCACTCTCGAACAGCCCCTCGGGCACTAAGATCGAAAGTACGACCTCTCTACAGAGTTGCACACATACGGTGTCATCTATCCGGCAGGGCTTCGCCGTCCAGAACTAGTTCCCACCGGAACCCAGACAGCCTTTCGGCTCTACGAAACTCTTTTTGTGGGAGGGAGAGAGAAGCCAGATCATTGCATGGCACTTGTATGTGAGAAGGGATGAGTGTGGAGGGCTGCCCCTCCACCTCTATTTGTAGGATAGCCAAGGGGTAAAGATGTCATACAAAAAAAACCCCAAAGTACCCCCACTTTATGCCTTTCCACAAAAGAATAAAGATAAAAGGGGTGCCATGTGGAGCTCCAAGGAGCTCCACCATGCTTGGCCGGCCACACCCTTGGGGAACCCCCCAAGGGGGCTTCCTTAGTGCCTAAGGCATTCTAGAAGCCTTTTGGGAAATTCCCAAAAGGTGCTTTCCATAAAATTCCCAAAAAGCACTTTCACTATTCACGACGACATTTTTCAGCGTCCGTTCGAACTGAAAATATTTATGTGGGCTTAGAACATTTCCAGTACCCACTAAAATAATTTTCAATGCGTTCTGGAACAATTCCAGTTTAGTGATTTCATCTGCGAAAAGCATCTGAAGCGGTTCCGGCAGCCCCGGAACATTTCCGGTTTTTCTTCCAGAAAATTCCCAGAAGTTTCCAGAATGATTCTGGTATCCTCCAAGAATTATCAGGCATGTGCCGAAAACATTTTGACTTAATGGTATCCCCTGAAACAACTTTTCAGTTTCACCGGAACTCATCCGGTGACCTCTCTCTGCGGAACTTTTCCGCTGTCCGAAACTTTTCGGTGTCCGAAACTTTTTCGGTGATTTTCTCTCAGACTCCCTGTCTAGTATTCAGCAGATAGATGACCCTTAAGCGTGTGACCCTATAGGTTCGGTGAAGTATAGACATGACACGGAACCCCTTCCGATCAATGATCAACATCGGAGCCGTGGACACCCATATTGACCCCTATACCCACACGAATGAATATTCGAGTGAACCTCCAGTTGCCGTGTGCTATTCCTGTTGCTTCACGATATGTTACAAATACCCGAGGTGAGACATGTAGGCATTCCCGTGGATCAACAACTTGTCCACTATGCTAGTTACCTCGTTACCGGTATTGTTCTCTTTTCTCGTTACCGTGTTCCAGCATCCCCGTGATCAAATCACATAGTGTCTGGCCAGACGATGATGGATACCGTAACACCGAGAGGGCCCAGAGATATCTCTCCATCGTCGGAGGAGCAAATCCCAATCTTGAGCTATCAAGTTACTTGACATACTTTCCCATGAACCCGTAAGCCGCCGTAATAGCCATCCATTTATGGATGACGTTTAACAAACCCCAAAGTTCATGAATCAAGCATGAAGAAACTCGATACTCTCATGGTCTGAGGAATCATGCAAACATTAACCATCTCTGTGTTATTAACCATAAACTTGTGACGAATGTATCTCATAGCATAACATCAATCGGGTCGATTCAACACAAATGTTCTTCTAACATTTGTGCCCTCAAAGTTGCTGGCATAGACATGCCTATGATTGGGAAAACATAATCATCATGCAACACCTGAGCTAGTCTTAGAGGCATGACTAGGAATACATTTTACCGTTTATTATTCCACACGTGCACATGGGTTTTCCCCAGAGCCTTTATGGATATACGGGCTCGGGAACCACAGCAGTTATAGCATGGAACATAAACCTAATTATGAACACGGAGATAAATAATAACATTTATTATTGCCTCTAGGGCATATCTCCTACAGAGACCTTCTCACCCGTAGCGAAGCTGAAGTCCGTCCGAATCATGTTAGCAATTGCCGCATTCTATGATTATGAGATATGGCAAATGGACATCAAAATGGCATTCCTTAATGGTTTCCTTAAGGAAGAATTATATATGATGCAGCCGGAAGGTTTTGTCGATCCTAATAATGCTGACAAGGTATGCAAGCTCCAGCGCTCAATCTATGGGCTGGTGCAAGCATCTCGGAGTTGGAACATTCGCTTTGATGAGATGATCAAAGCGTTTGGGTTTACACAGACTTATGGAGAAGCCTGTGTTTACAAGAAAGTGAGTGGGAACTCTGTAGCATTTCTCATATTATATGTGGATGACATACTATTAATGGGAAATGATATAGAATTCTTGGAAAGCATAAAGGCCTACTTGAATAAGTGTTTTTCAATGAAGGACCTTGGAGAAGCTGCTTACATATTAGGCATCAAGATCTATAGAGATAGATCGAGACGCCTCATTGGTCTTTCGCAAAGCACATACCTTGACAAGATATTGAAGAAGTTCAATATGGATCAGTCCAAGAAGGGGTTCTTGCCTGTATTACAAGGTGTGAGATTGAGCACGGCTCAATGCCCGACCTCGGTAGAAGATAGAGAAAAGATGAGTGTCATCCCCTATGCCTCAGCCATAGGGTCTATTATGTATGCCATGCTGTGTACCAGACCTGATGTGAACCTCGCCGTAAGTTTGGTAGGAAGGTACCAAAGTAATCCCGGCATGGAACACTAGACAGCGGTCAAGAACATCCTGAAGTACCTGAAAAGGACTAAGGATATGTTTCTCATTTATGGAGGTGACGAAGAGCTCGTCGTAAAGGGTTACGTCGATGCTAGCTTCGACACAGATCTGGATGACTCTAAGTCACAAACCGGATACGTGTATATTTTGAATGGTGGGGCAGTCAGCTGGTGCAGTTGCAAGCAAAGCGTCGTGGCGGGATCTACATGTGAAGCGGAGTACATAGCAGCCTCGGAGGCAGCACAGGAAGCAGTCTGGATGAAGGAGTTCATCACCGACCTAGGAGTTATTCCCAATGCGTCGGGCCCAATGACTCTCTTCTGTGATAACACTGGACCTATTGCCCTTGCCAAGGAGCCCAGATTTCACAAGAAGACCAGGCATATCAAGCGTCGTTTCAACTCCATTCATGAACATGTTCAAGATGGAGACATAGATATTTGTAAAGTGCATACGGATCTGAATGTCGCAGATCCGTTGACTAAACCTCTTCCACGAGCAAAACATGATCAACACTAGAACTCTATGGGTGTTCGATTCATCACAATGTAACTAGATTATTGACTCTAGTGCAAGTGGGAGACTGTTGGAAATATGCCCTAGAGGCAATAATAAAGTGGTTATTATTATATTTCCTTGTTCATGATAATTGTCTTTTGTTCATGCTATAATTGTATTAACCGGAAACCGTAATACATGTGTGAATACATAGATCACAGCATGTCCCTAGTAAGCCTCTAGTTGACTAGCTCGTTGATCAATAGATGGTTATGGTTTCCTAACCATGGACATTGGATGTCATTGACAATGGGATCACATCATTAGGAGAATGATGTGATGGACAAGACCCAATCCTAAGCATAGCGCAAGATCGTGTAGTTCGTTTGCTGGAGCTTTTCTAATGTCAAGTATCATTTCCTTAGACCATGAGATTATGCAACTCCCGGATACCGTAGGAATGCTTTGGGTGTATCAAACATCACAACGTAACTGGGTGACCATAAAGGTGCACTACAGGTATCTCCGAAAGTGTCTGTTGGGTTGGCACGAATCGAGACTGGGATTTGTCACTCCGTATGACGGAGAGGTATCTCTGGGCCCACTCGGTAATGCATCATCATAATGAGCTCAATGTGACTGAAGAGTTAGCCACGGGATCATGCGTTACGGAACGAGTAAAGAGACTTGCCGGTAACGAGATTGAACGAGGTATGGGGATACCGACGATCGAATCTCGGGCAAGTAACATACCGATGGACAAAGGGAATTGCGTACGGGATTGATTGAATCCTCGACATCGTGGTTCATCCGATGAGATCATCATGGAACATGTGGGAGCCAACATGGGTATCCAGATCCCGCTGTTGGTTATTGGCCAGAGAGAGGTCTCGGTCATGTCTGCATGGTTCCCGAACCCGTAGGGTCTACACACTTAAGGTTCGGTGACGCTAGAGTTGTTATGGGAAATAGTATGTGGTTACCGAATGTTGTTCGGAGTCCCGGATGAGATCCCGGACATCACGAGGAGTTCCGGAATGGTCCGGAGGTGAAGATTTATATATGGGAAGTCATCATACGGTCACCGGAAGTATTCGGGGGTTTGCCGGTATTGTACCGGGACCACCGAAGGGGTTCCGGGGGTCCACCGGGAGGGTCCACCTGCCCCGGAGGGCCCTATGGGCTGTATGTGGAAGGGAACTAGCCCCTAAGTGGGCTGGGCGCCATCCCCCCTTAGGGCCCATGCGCCTAGGGTTGGGGGGAAACCCTAAAGGGGGCGCCCCCCTTGGCTTGGGGGGCAAGCCCCCTCCCCTTGGCCGCCGCCCCCCCTCTAGATCTCATCTAGAGGGGCCGGCCCCCTTTCCCTTTGGCCCTATAAATAGAGGGGAGGAGGGAGGGCAGCAGCACCTGATCCAAGGCGCAGCCCTCCCCCTCTCCAACACCCCCTCCTCCTCCGTTGAGCTTGGCGAAGCCCTGCCGGAGAACTGCCAACTCCACCACCACGCCGTCGTGCTGCCGGAGTTGTCTTCCCCAACCTCTCCCTCCTCCTTGCTGGATCAAGGCGCGGGAGACGTCACCGGGCTGCACGTGTGTTGAACGCGGAGGCACCATTGTTCGGCGCTTAGATCGGAATCGACCGCGATCTGAATCGCTGCGTGTACGACTCCTCCAACCGCGTTCTTGCAACGCTTCCGCATCGCGATCTTCAAGGGTATGAAGATGCACTCCTCTCTCTCTCATTGCTAGTCTCTCCATAGATTGATCTTGGTGATGCGTAGATTTTTTTTTGATTTACTACGTTCCCCAACAATTGACTCTAGCGCAAGTGGGAGACTGAAGGAAATATGCCCTAGAGGCAATAATGAAGTTGTTATTTTATATTGATACGTCTCCAACGTATCTAAAATTTATGAAGTATTCATGCCATGTTTACAACAATTTTATATGGTTTTGGTATGATTTGATTAGAACTAACCCGGACTGACGTTGTTTTCAGCAGAACTACCGTGGTGTCGTTTTTTATGCAGAAATAAAAGTTCTCGGAATGGGCTGAAAATTTATGTTTATTTTTATGGACCAAAAGAGACCCTCGAAGCACAAGAGTTGGGCCAGATGAGTCCCGAGGCAACCACAAGGGTGGAGGGCGCCCCCTAGGGCGCACCCCCTGTCTTGCCGCTGCCTCGTGGACCCCCTTGACGTGAGACCGACGCCAAAAATTCCTATAAATACCAAAACCCCCGAAAAGAAACCCAGATTGGAAGTTCCGCCGCCGCAAGCCTCTGTAGCCATGAAAAACCAATCTAGGCCCTCTCTGGCACCCTGCCAGAGCAGGCCATCATCACCGGAGGCCATGGAGGAGGAAGCCGGAGGGGGCCATCATCGCCATGGAGGCCAAGGACCAGAGGGAGAACCTCTCCCCATCTAGGGGGGAGGCCATGGAGGAGGAAGCACATAGGGGAGACTCTCTCCCCCTCTCTCTCGGTGGCACCGGAGTGCCGCCGGTGGAACCATCGCCGCGGTGATCGTCTTCATCAACATCACCATCTTCATCACCTTCCTCATATCTTTTAAGCGGTCCACTCTCCCGCACCCCGCTGTAATCCCTTACTTGAACATGGTGCTTTATGCCACATATTATGATCCAATGATGTGTTACCATCCTATGATGTTTTGAGTATATTTCTTTTGTCTTTTGGGTTGCACTACTGCAGGATGCTGCTAACGCGACACTACGATCAGAGACCCTTTGACGAAACTGTGTGCGATACATTAATCGCAAACGGTGATGTAAAAAAACATAAAAAAAGATGCAAAACATTTGCGATGAATGATACATCAAACACGGTTCAGATTTTAGTTGCGTGTGCAATGCGGGGCATACAGATGATCCATACCAACTGTTTGCGATGAGACAGAACAACAGAATCGGGCAGCCAGATCAAGGTGTGTGCAATATACGGCATACAGTTCGCTCCAATGAACTGTTTGTGATGATAGGGGAGAACACAAACGATTCGGCGTAACAAGATGTGTGTGATACCCGGCAAACAGGTCGGTAATCAGAATTGTGTGCGATCATTATAGACAGCTCATACGGTCTTTTTTTGTGAATTGTGTGCTCGTCAGGGCACACAGTTCAACAAAACAACCTGTGGGCGATAATGTAGAAGATCTCTGTCGAATACGTATTACTAACCGTCTGCGATGAGATTGACAGGATAAACAAAGATAACAAATTAATATGAGCGAACGAAAACAGAGATATATATAGTCTGCTTAATTTAGTCCTTCTTCTTGTTGTTGTTGTTGTTGGATGGCCCCGCGACATCGTCTTGGCGAGGACGCTTCTTGCCCTGACCGTTGGCTTTTCATCGCCGCCACCATCGTCATCGTCGTTGCTGCCGTCATCGTCCTCCTCCTCGTTCGACCATTCCTCCTCTTCATCATTGTCGTCCTCTTCTTCGTCCTCCGATGGCTCCTCGTCCGTCTGGTTGTCGTCTGACGACTCCGGAGGCGGCATCCCTTCCATGATCCGGATATAATCAAGGTCTGGGCTCGACGCCGGACTCATGGAAGATGAGCGGGATGATTCCGATGTTGACCTATCATCGGGCGCCAGACTGCTGGCCGAACTATCGTCCTCGCTGTCGCTCGACATGGCTACGGTCGTATAAAAACCGCGAGAAAGCGAGATTGCAGAGTGTGTGCCAGTGTGTAGCGCGGCCTGCCGGGGACGATGAAGATGGTGGACACTTAAGCGGGGAATGCAGAGAAGAGGAAATGCCAATTGAAGTGGGGGTTGACGTATTATCTAGCCGCTGATATAATCAACCGCAATTATTTGTACCCAGTCGCTCCAAATTCCCGGGGTTGTGCAGGACTCCTATTGGCTGGTTTCTTTTTTCAGGACAAAAACAAGGAACGAATTTTGGGATTATGCATCGGTACTGGTATGAACAGAGTAGGACAGTTGGCAAGCAATACATTGAGCTCTTCTTATTGATAAAGTTAGTAATAATCAAACTACAAAGGAAAAGAAAAAAAAAGACAAAGGAAAATATCTGCATGAATCTTCGCGTAACATCAATGGCATAGGACCTAGATGTGCATTACTTAGAGCACATCTAGATGTACTTTAGCAATACTGTCAAAAATAACCCCTAATCATCATTGCAAACAGTGCATAGAACATGGCTAATGCGACAACCACAACTACACATGCTAGTTCCTTCTTGTCTCTTGCTTTCATCTGTTGCCTGTGATTGATTCTTTCTTGCTTCATCGTACTGATTGTACATTCCAGATCAGCCAGTTTCTTCTTCAGCTTTACGTTATCTTCTGCGAGCTTGGTGATAACACTCCGAGCCCTGCCATGCCATTCTTCATCCAGCTAGTTAACAAAGGCACAAGCCTCATATCCCTGCCAATGTTAAATAGTATTCAGGATGAGCGGTGGCATTAACTCAAGTAAAATGATGAACTTAGCACTAACCTCTAAGGGGTAACTGAGAAACCGCCTGCCAATGTCGAATCGCTCCGTGCATACACGTCGAGCGAGAGTGTGCCCATGCACACAAGTCAGCTTTTGGTACTTCTCGGTGGCACAAAACTTGGAGTCAAACTCGTGTTGCAGGAGTCTGGAGTCATGCTCCGGATCCGGTGGCAGATCGCTTTCCTGGTGGGGGGGGGGGGTCATTCAGGACAGATTCAGCAAGGAGCTACTTTGGACATGCTAAAAAAGATCGGGATAGATTAGAACCTGACAGGACGATTCGAATCTGTAGTACACCTGCCTTCTGATGACCATAGGCAAGTGCTCGGCGGTGATACGAGCAGGAGCAGCCGCACCGAAACCATCAGCACCACTCGTCCGCATTCCCCCAATGTCAGCGCCACGTGAGGGAATTTGGAGGCAATCTAGGGATTTGGTGGAAATGGGGAAACTGTGGGGATAAGCTAACGGTCGGGAACTACTTATGGCACTATATGTTGTATACGGCACACTGTTTATACATGTTGTTTGTGTTAGGTATTACAACGTCACACACGATTTCCGCACCAAACCATGTGAGAAGACAACATAGGTGAGACACGGTTGCCGTTACATAACCGTATGTGATGTACTACCCTGTACATATAATTGAGTTACAATGATACCGTGTAAACAGCCGCTCTGCGGATATCCGTCAAAAAATAAAACAGCCGCTCTGCATATAGAGATGGCGGCGGTGGCCTAGGCAACGGCTACCGGAGAAGAGGTCAATCCTCGGTCGGTGGGTGGTGGTGGCGTCATAGGAGGTCAATCCTCGGTCTGCGGTGGGAGATAGGAGAAGCTCAACCATCGAGGTCGGCAGCGGCGTCATTCGAGCACATACATCGCAGTCGATGGCGGGATAGTGGAGGTCGAACTTCAGGCGGCAGCCGCACTAAGCGTTGCTCCTCGACCCTGCTGTCTCGGCGTGCCGCCGCATCGCGCTTCTCTGTCTGCTGGGTGGAGGTCGCCGTGCGGCTAATTAATTAAGGTATTCTTTTCGTGAGTGGCTTAATTAAGGTATTCAATTCCTAAGGGTAGTGATGTACTAGTAATCTGCGTGTAAATTGACTGGCCATTAATTTTTGTCATTGCACGTCTAGATAACAATATGGAGTGCCCTCAGTAATTATGAAAATAAAACCTTGTGATTTATGCACGCATCTTTGGGCAGCAGTTAATCCGTGTATTAATGTTGTTGTTTTGTTTTTAATTACCATTCGTGTGGTGCAGATGGAACGATCTCGATGGATGAAGAATCGAAGAATCGCAGATTTTATCAGTGGCATGACAGAGTTCATGAATTTGGCTGAAAGTACAAAGAGGAGAATTGGAGATGCGGATTACATCCTGTGTCCATGTACTGATTGTGCCAATACAGAATCACGTGAAGTTGCAGATGTCCAGTGGCACTTAGTCTCTCGGGGATTCAAGGATGGATATACACGTTGGACCAGACACGATGAAGAGGAGGTCATGGATGAAGATACCCAGGGCTGCGAGATGCCAAACCCTGATCAGTGTCACATGGATGTTGAATCTAACATCGGGGCAGAGGCGTCAAGCTACCAATGGAACACCGGAAAGCCGAAACGCCCACTGGAAAACCAAAACGTCGACGCAGATGACGACGATCTTGATATGCCAGATTTTGCTGCTATGATTGTAAATTCTGAGGGCCCAAAAAAGGATATGATTGGGTACAAGGATCTGCCAACCATTGATGCGGACTCCAAGAAAGAATTGTATCCAGGTTGCAAAAAGAAATATTCCAAGTTGAGTGCCACCCTGGCGCTTCTCAGATTTAAAGCAGCAAACGGTCTATCAAACAAGGGCTTCACAGAGATGTTAGGTCTTTTCAAAGAAACTCTTCCGGAAGATAATGTGCTCCCCAGAAGCACGAATGAAGCGAAGAAAACTGTTTGCCCATTGGAACTTGAAGTACAGAAGATACACGCTTGTGTGAATGATTGTATATTGTACCATGGTGAGTACAAAGATTTGCGTGCATGTCCCACATGCAAGCATGCACGATACAAGCGCAGGAGAGCAAAGGACAAGTACAAATTGGACAACGAGATCAAGACAGGAATCCCGTTCAAGGTTGTTTGGTACTTGCCTTTAGTTCCAAGGTTGAGGCGTTTGTTTGCAAACCCTAGAGAGGCAAAGAGGTTGCGGTTGCATCATGATGAGTGAATTGCGGATAAGTATATGAGGCACCCGAAAGATGGGGCTCTGTGGGAATTAATCGACAGCAAGTTTCAAGACTTTGCCAAGGATCCTAGAAGTATAAGGCTCGGGGAGTGTACTGACGGGATGAATCCTTTTGGCGATATGAGCACGAATCACAGCACATGGCCGGTGCTTCTGTGCATATATAACCTAGCTCCTTGGTTGCGTATGAAGAAAAAAAACGTTATGATGTCAATGATTATCCAAGGCCCGAAGCAACCTGGAAATGACATCGACATTTACTTTCAGCTACTGGGAGAAGAACTGCTGACAGTGTGGATAGATGCGCCTGCTGTAAAATCTTATGATGCTTACAGAAAGGAGGTTTTTGATCTACATGCGATGCTGGTGCACACCTTTCAAGATATGCCGGCATTAGGCAACACATCGGGGCAGAAAACAAAGGGAGATGTAGGGTGTGTCACATGCATGGATAGGACAGCTAGTAGATTTCTTCCCAACTCACGCAAAACCGTGTATTTGCGTCATCGTAGGTTCTTACGGAGAAATCACCCATACCGAAAGATGAAAGCTGAATTTGATGGTACGACAGAGGTAGGTGTGGGCCCAAGACCCTATGATGGGGAGGTGGTCCACAACATGGCTAAACAAATTAATGTTGTGCTTGGCAAGAAGCACGATTGACGGTGAAACAAACACCCAAGGGCCAAGTGTTTAAGAAGAAATCGGTGTTTTGGAAATTACCTTACTGGGAGATTCTACGTGTACGTCACTGCATCGATGTCATGCACGTAGAGAAGAACGTATGTGAAAGCATCCTTGGTACTCTGCTCAAGATTAAAGGTAAAAAGAAAGGATGGTGACGGTTCACGGCTCGATATGCTTGCTGATCAATCAAAACGCAAGAGTGAAGCAGAAGATGATGACAAATTCATCAAAGCTCGCCAGAGTTACAATTTCAGTACAAAAGAAGCAACACAGTTCTTCACCTATTTGTTGTCAGTTAAGACACCCTCTTCCTACTCCGCAAACAACAGAAGTCTCGTGGATGTGAGCTCAGGTAAAATGAAGTTGCGACACATGAAGTCACATGATTGCCACGTAATGTTGACACAAATCCTCCCGGTGGCCATCAGGAATCTGATGGACAAAGATATAAGAAACACACTCATTGAGCTCTGTGATTTCTTCAACCAACTATGGCAGAAAGTTGTAGATCCTGAAGAGTTGGATCATATGCAAGATGATATTGCAAGAATATTGTCCAACCTAGAGATGTTTTTCCCACCGTCATTCTTTGATGTCATGGTCCATCTCACTGTGCACCTTGTCGACGAGATAAAGTATTGTGGTCCTGTGTTTCTTCGCAACATGTATTCCTTCGAGCGGTTCATGGGAATACTGAAGCACTTTTGTCGGAACCAAAACCATCCAGAGGCAAGCATCCTACAAGGTTATACCGCGGAGGAGGTGGTTGAGTTTTGCACCGAATACATGAAACAAAGACCTATAGGTTTGCCCCTCTCTCGCCACGAGGGAAGGCTGAAAGGTAAGCCAGTCCTTGCTGGCACGTAAATGGCTGCACCCGGAGAATTGGCAGAGAAGGCCCATTTGACGGTACTGCTTAACAGCCCAGTTCTCAGCGTTTATGCTGAAGAACACTTGGCGGAGATACGCCAAAGCTTCTTACCAATGGTGCCTTCATCAGATGTGGAGATGAAGGAGCACACTAAGAACTACACCGAATGGCTAAAGAATCGTTTGGCACAAGGATCCATCGATGACATTGCTACGAGGTTGGCACAAAAGCCATCACCTATGGTGTTGACGTACCAAGCATATGACATAAATAGATACATGTTCTACACTGAGGAACGTGATGAGAATACCTCATATCAAAACAACTCTGTTCAAATAGAATGCATGACTGTAGATGAAGCTGATAAAAGTGTATACTATGGAACCATCAAAGAGATTTGGGAGCTTGACTATGTGAAAGTTAAGGTGGCATTATTCATGTGCGCATGGATCCCTCTTGGTCATGTAAAGGTTGATGATTACAGGAAGACCTGTGTTAACAGGACAACGATGGCATATCACGCGGACCCGTTCATTCTTGCCAGCGATGCTACCCAGATTTTCTATGCGGAAGACCCCTTGCATAAGAACTGCCATGTAGTGATGCATGGGAAGAGGAGGGTACTGGGTGTCGATAATGTTGCCGATGAGGACGAGTACGATGAATTTGCTAAGTTGCCATCCAAGGGATCACGCACCCATGTAACAGAGAAGCGTAAAATCATCAGAAAACCCAGGTTCATTCAGGGTCAACCTAATGATCCCAGTTCCCCCATGTACATGGGAATTAAGCCGTAAGACTAGTCTTTATGCCTACCCTGCAACTTAATTCGTTCAATTTAGAACTGTCACGTGTACTGAATTAGTGAGTTATGCCCGGTTTTTCGTTGATGTCAGAACCGTTAATATGTTGACCTTGATATGCTGTCAGCTCAGGCAATGATTATGCACTGTTTATTATTATTATTATTATTATTATTATTATTATTATATCATAGAGGTAGCACACTCAATTTTGTGAACAAAAATATGCAATCTGGTTTGCGAATAGCACATGGTTCGTTCATGAAAGCCGTGTGCCGACCAAACCCCGCGCGCGATCTGAGTCGTGCTTTCTGATTGGCCAGAACCCAAACCCCACGGATCATATGTCTGCACCATTGGATGCTCCCAGATCGAACGGCAATCCTCATCCCTTTCGACAGCACATGCAGTTCCGGTTGTAATTTTATTTTTATGCACAAAATGCACGTTAAACTCAAAAAATGTCTTAAATATAGCTAACGATACCTGAAATGCGCCAGAAAATCAAACCCGTGGTATAATGGTGATTGCTTACCGTGGAAATTTTTATGAGGCCAAACGATGAAGTCACCGGCCACTGGAGTTTGAATTGAGATGTCTCCTTTTGGAAACCATGATCCTTCATGTGAGATGCTCCGGTTTGGAAGGAGCGATCATCAAAACTTGTGCCAAACTTTACCAATTTTTTCCACGGGGTCGTGAGAGCACGCCACAGGCACATATCAATTTTGATGATGTCCGGACTCCATCTGAATTTCCTGTAATTAAAATACCAACTAGGCCTACGCTAGTGGCCGCACCTCGCGACTGAAATGTTTGAAACTTCTTCCCGCTTCTCGGACAAATGGATGAAAACTCACAAAGCGACGCACAAATGATTTGTACACCTTCTTTGCTAAGGGTGGCCATAGTGGGGGTATCATAGCCGGTATCATGCACTCGGGAATAGCAAATATGATGATGTGGCAAGGAATTAAAGAAGGGAGAGTGGGTTAGAGTAACATAGGTAGAAACCGTAACATAATAAATGCTATACTACTTTGTGTCATGCCTGGCCATAAATACGGCCATCTATGATACTATGCACTATGAAGGTACGTACATAGTATCATACACTAGTATCATATGCATGATACTAGTATATGATACTCCCCACTATAAGGCTGGCCATAGTGGTGGTATCATAGCCGGTATCATGCACTCAGAAATAGGAAGAATGCTGATGTGGCAAAGAATTAAAGAAGATAGAGAGGGTTAGAGTAACATATAGGTAGATACCGTATCATGTTAAATGCGATGCTAATTTGTGTCATGCATGGCAATAAATATAATCATCTATGATACTACTCTATTATACTATGCACTATAATTAAAGGTAGTATCATACACTAGTATCATATATATGCATGATACTAGTATATGATACTCTCCACTATGAGTAGCCTAAGTATAGCCTAACTAAAACACCCACATGTAGTTGTAGTAGGGTTTTTGACTTTATATGCACTAAATGCAAGGTAAGTGCAAAGAATGACTTAAACATAGCAGACGAGACCTGAAATGGGCCGGGAAATCAAACAAAGGGTATATCCGCGATTGTTTACCATGATTTTTTTCGAGGCGGAATGATGTAGTAACTGACGATTTGGAGTCCGAAGTGCCGCGTCTCCTTTTGGAAACTATGATCCTTCTTGTGAGATGCTCCGGTATGGAAGGTGCAAGCACCAAAACTTGTGCCAAACTTTACCAAAAATTTTCCTTGCGATCGAGAGAGCACGCCACAGTGACACAATGATTTTCGTTATTTTCCGGACTCTATATGCATTTCCTGAAATTAAAATACCAACAAGGCCTACGCCTCTGGCCGCACCCTGCGGCCGAACTGTTTAAAGTTTTTTCCCGTTTCTCGGACAATGAATGAAAACTCGCAAAGCGACACACAAATGATCTTGCTAACACCCACGTGTAGTTGCGACTATATATATATGTGTGTGTGTGTGTGCAAAAAATGACTCAAATATAGCAAACGAGATCTTTTTTTTTTGCATATTCAAAGTTTGAGATTGCTAGCCAGGCCTGCCGCCTGGTAAAATGCACCAGAAAATCAAACCATAGGGTACAATCGTGATTTCTTACCGTGGAAAAAAAATTGGAGGCGAAACGATGAACTCATGTTTTCATTCAAACGAAAATATGCTGTTAGTTAATGTAAATGTTTTCAAATAGCACACGGTTCACTCACGAAAGCCGTGTGTCCACTAAACCGTGGCCAATGCCCCCCTGCCACGCGCGTGATCTGAGTCGTGCGTTCTGATTGGCCAGAACCCAAACCCCATGGATCGTACGTCTGCACCGTTGGATTCTCCTTGATCAAACGACGATCCTCATCCCTTTCGACAGCACATGCAGTTCCGGTTGTGATTTTATTTATATCCACAAATTGCACGTTAAATTCAAAAGATGTCTTAAATATAGCAAACGATACCTGAAATGCATTAGAAAATCAAACCCGTGGTATAATGGTGATTGCGTACCGTGGAAATTTTTATGAGGCCAAACGATGAAGTCACCGACCACTGGAGTTTGAATTGACACGTCTCCTTTTGGAAACTATGGTCCTTCATGTGAGATGCTCCGGTTTCGAAGGAGCGATCATCAAAACTTGTGCCAAACTTTACCAAATTTTTTCCCCGGGGTCATGAGAGCACGCCACGGGCACACACCAGTTTTGATGATCTCTGGACTCCATCTGAATTCCCTGTAATTAAAATACCAACTAGGCCTACGCCTGTGGCCGCACCTCGCGGCCGAAATGTTTGAAACTTCTCCCCGTTTCTCGGACAATGGATGAAAACTCGCAAAGCGACACACAAATGATTTGTACACCTTCTTTGCTAACTAACACCCAGATGTAGTTGTAGAACGGTTTTGAATTTATATGCACTAAATGCAAGGTAAGTGCAAAAAATGACTTAAATATAGCAACGAGACCTGAAATGGGCCAGAAAATCAAACCTAGGGTATATACATGATTGTTTACCGTGAAAAAAATTCGAGGTGGAACGATGTAGTCACTGACGATTGGAGTCCGAAGTGCCGCGTCTCCTTTTGGAAACTATGATACTTCTTGTGAGATGCTCCGATTTGGAAAGTGTGAGCATCAAAACTTGTGCCATCTTTATTAAAAAAAATCCATGGGATCCTAAGAGCACACCATGGTGACACACCGATTTTCGTTATTTCCAGACTCTATATGCATTTCCTGTAATTAGAATACCCACAAGGCTTACGCCTCTGGCCGCACCCTGCGGCCGAATTGTTTGAATTTTTTCCCGTTTCTCGAACAATGAATGAAAACTCCCAAAGCGAAACACAAATGATCTTGGTAGCTAGCACCCACGTGTAGTTGCGACTATAGCAAACGACTCAAATATAGAAAACGATACCTCAAATGCACGAGAAAATTGAACCATAGGGTACAATGGTGATTTCTTACAGTGGAAAACAATTTGGAGGCGAAACGATGAACTCTTGTTTTCATTCAAACGAAAATATGCTGTTAGTTCATGTAAATGTTTTCAAATAGCACACGGTTCACTCACGAAAGCCGTGCGCCTACCAAACCATGGCCGATGCCCCCCTTGCTGCGCGTGCGATCTGAGTCGCGCGTTCAGATTGGCCAGAACCCAAACCCCACGGACCGTACGTCTGCACCGTTGGATGCTCCCAGATCGAACAGCAATCCTCATCCCTTTCGACAGCAAATGTAGTCCGGCTAGGATTTGATTTATATGCCAAAATGCACGGTAAATGCCAAAAAATGTCTTAAATATAGTACACGAGACCTGAAATGCGCCAGCAAATCAAACCCGTGGTATAATGGTGATTGCTTAATGTGGGAAAATTTAGAGGCGAAACGATGAACTCACGTCTTCATTTTAAACGAAATTATTCTCTTTGTGCACACGAGCGCTTAGAGGCAACCGTTTGCATAGGCCTTTCCGCGCGGCGACCGGGGATATTTTTCACCCTTTTCACCTTGGCCGCCAACACCCCTCCCCCCACCTCCCGCCCGCGTTTCACTCAACTAGTCCACCCAATCTCCATCGCCAGCTCCCCCCTCCCCCAGATCCATAGCAGAACCCTCTCCGGCGCTGGCGTGCTCACCCCGGCCGTGTGCCCGCTCTTCGGCGTCAAGCCTACCTCCACTGCCGTTCCCAACACGCGGCTGCTCGCGCCACGCCGTCTTCGTTTGCTCTCCAGCCACCCTCGAGCATATCGATCCTGTAACCCTCGCCTCTCCTGTGGTCCGGCCGGGTTTGCATTAAGAAACCTATTAGTTACTGCTCCCCATCGCGGTGAGGCATATTTCCTCGCAATCCCTCTTCCTATTTCGTTCCGTATGTTCCCAAATTGTCTATAAAATAACGAAGAGCGTATATATGTTCATTATCTACCTTCCTAACTAGTACATATAAGTTGTATTTGTTCCAATAAGTTACTGTCGATTTACAGATCACGGGCGCCCGAGTCACACAAACTTAACAAATAAGCCGTACATTTTCTAAATTATTGCATGACATTTTTAGCCAGCTTGATACCAAGTTGTTAGTTTTATTCTTATCCTCCTTTCCTGAGTTTCGCATGTGTTCTCTGTAGATGACGAGTAGCAGCGACAACACTCATGCTTCAGGCGATGTATCCTCATTTGATTCCGACAACCCTAGGTCTTCAGCAGATGGTGAGGGATCAAGTAATCTTGAACGGGATAGAGCTGCAACAATTACCCTTCCGGTCAGGACACGGAGGAACGCTCCAAGGAAGCCCACACACGAGCCTAAAGGTGTATATGAAGTAACCGAGATCGATTTAAAGTCTTGGGCTCCAACTAAACCAGATAAAGCATGCACGAGGTTCAGGAGTGTGTGTGGATTTGTTGGCAGGGCAAGGCTCAACATTAATCTGCCGGGGTTTCGTAAGGCTGACATAGAAACACGGCAAAGGATAGTCCGGGAGATCATGGATCACTTCAATGTTCCAGAGCAGTGGAGAATGCAGGTGGAACACGCTGCACTGAAGAAGGCTAGGGATGCTTGGAGAAACTGGAAGCATGTGATGTACAAGAAGTACTTGAGTGAAGGCAAGGACCCAATCCCTGCATACCCCCAAATTACAAAGGCAGACTGGGTAGAATTCAAAAGGGTCAGGGCAACTACAGAGTTTGCTGAGAAGAGTGCTAAGCAATCGGAACTACATAAGAGGAACACACACCCCCACCGTATGGGTGTGGCAGGATACTACGGCATGAAACCGATATGGGACCAGGAGGACAAAGAAGCAGTAGCGGCAGGTGGGAAACCGGCCTTTAGTGAAATCAGGGGCGAACGCGCCAGAGACTACTTGCGGGCACGTGCAAGGAGGCATGATGACGGAACTTATTACTTTGGAAACTCACGTGACGAAGAACTGTATCAAGTGATTTTAAAGGCTTCCAAGATCCCTGGAAGGTTCTATAGGAACTCAGGGCCATGTGACATTCTGTCCGATGCTCTGGAAACAAGAGAGCCCCCTGGCCGTGCAAGGGGTATAGGTGTTAATGTCCCGCACAAGAGGGCTTTCACACTCAGCAAAGAAGAGAGGCTCAGCATGAAAAAAGCGAGGAGTGAAATGAAGCAGAATGAATTGTATGAAAGGTTGAGGAAGGACATGTATCCGACTGTTCGAAAGGATATTGAGGAGTCAATGCTGATGCAGAATACTCTAACACTGACAGATAGCCAGCAGATGGGAGGGGAGGCGGGCATGGAGGATGCTGCTTATTGCGCGACAACACCACAAAAGAGTAGCTGTGCATCAACTGACCCCAGCGACACTGAGACTGTAGCTGCTCATGATGATGCTATATCTGATCTATCTAGAATGAAAGACAGACTGAAGGGCGTGCTTACACATTATGAAGGTACATTAAAATGTGCAACAGCCTGGGTTTGCCCACCCTTCTTGGAAGAGGGCCTCTTGTTGGACAAAGTGCCATTCAAGCCGGGCTGTGTGAAGTGCTACGTGACTGAAGTAAAGCCTGGATTCAATGAATTTGCCCTGAAGATTGTCCTAGGAGACTTTGATGAGCAAAGGACCTTGGGAGAAACACTGTTACATCACATCCAGTGGCCACGAAAGGAAATAGAGTTCATCGATGAGATCCCTGAAGCCCCACCAAGAGCAACCAATGTCGCCCCTCAACCGGTGACGCTCTCCTTGCCATAGCAGCTCTCGCGTGCTTCCCCCAAAGAACCTAATACTCGTAATCCGACGGCTGATGCATCAACCTGTGATCAGCCGGCCCGACTTTGTGCCGTACAGGCCATGTCATCGTCCGCCCCAGAGCAGCCAGTGGCAAGGCCTACAACTGTTGAAGACGCACCACAGGTTCAGATGCCGGCCACTGAAGCAGCGGGGGGAGACCCAGCTGCAGCACATGCTCAGCAGATCAACCTGGTGGAACGGACTGCTAAGCAGTCTGATGCTTCGGAACCACCTGCTAAGCAGTCTGTAGGTCCAGAACCGACTGCTCATCAGTCCGTCGGTCCGCAGCTGCGTGATCAGCATACCAATGCGTCAGCACTTCCTGCTCAGCAAACCAACGCGTTGGCACGGCCTCCTCAGCACACCGACAAGTTGGCACCACCTGCGCAGAAACCCGACATAGCTTCAATGCATGGTCAGCAGTCCGATGCCTCTGCTCCTACAGCCCAGCAGTCCGTCACAGCAGCGCCGCCAGCTCAGCGGTCCGGCATAGATAAACCGTCTGTTAAGCAGTCCGTCGAAGCTTCACCGTCTGCTCGGCAGTCTACCTTGTAGCCAACCAGACGTTCTACCAGAAATGCTTCAAGTACCAAGAAGGAAGCGGCCAAAAAGGCTGCACCCGCGAGGAAGCGCGGCGGGAGAGCGAAGCGGAAAGAGAACGATTGCCTCTTACTTAAAGCACTCATCACGCAGAACCAAATTAACAGCAGGTTGTTCGAATCGGGGAGTAATATTATTTCTGACTCCATGGATGATGAAGAAATAGATTTGTAGCTTGCTAAAAATAAAGCAGACATACTTGAAGCATGCAATTACGTCCATGGCCAGCCATTTCTTGTTGGCGAATACTTTGATGAGTGCAGCTCCAGTTGCCGCGAGTTACATGAATATTGCATGGATCAAATGTCAGCGGGTCATCATGGTCTGCTAGTCCACTACAACAGAGACCATTTCCGATACAATGCTGGTTCCATCAATGTGAGTTTCGAGGAATTACATCTCTTCTTCAACTTCGACGAGCTCGATGCCACTCTTGTTAGATGCCTGATTTTGTAAGTACCTAACAAACTCTGATCAACTTCTCCATACAAGGGTGTAAATGATAAACAACTAACTGCATTTTATTCCTCTCAGGGGATTGAACGTGTAGAGAAGAAAAAGGGAGAGTGTGTATTTCATAGATCCTGCATTAGCAAATGGCACAACATTAGATGGTAAGGACCTATGGGACTGGGCCATTAACACGGTCGTCCGTATCTTCGAAAACACGTCCCATGCAGAATCAGTTCTCTGGCCATATCATGAACGGTAAGTCAAGTAAACAACCACGCATACACTGATTGTCTTTCAGATTTCGACATAATTCGTAAGTTCATGGCTTTCTTAATATGTCACAATCACTGGATATTGGTATTCATTGTTCCAAACAAGAACACAGTTTACTACATGGATTCTCTCAGAGAGTCAACAAACGCTCAGGATCTGACGCATCTTCAGCAATTCATGGATAGGTATTGAATTCTATGATGTTGAAATTAATTTGCATTCATATCTGGTTCAATAATTGATGTTGTCAAAATTCATCTTCATTTGCAGTGTGCTCTCATTGTGGAAAACTAAACCAGGGAACCTGTTCAAGAGGAAACTACCCCTGCAGCACGAGATCGTTTCTCCGGTAACACACCGAAATCCATAATTTTCGGAAAATTTATCCAATAGTCTGCAAATACCTTTTCTTACGCTAGTCAAATGTTCAAGCTTCTAAACAAACCTTTTTCTATTTCTGTCCAAAGAAAAAAAAATACATCTAACACCGGTTAGGTTGTTCCTAACAGGACAAATACATGACTAATTCTGTACAAAAAATTTCAGTGTCCTCAGCAACAAGCAGGGACCAACCTTTGTGGATACTATGTTTGCAGACACATGATCTCCATCTGCAAATCTGCTGATAGTTGTGAAGATCCTCGCGAATTAGTACCAGTAAGTCAATCTTAATTAATATCTTCTACTCCACTCATATGGCACATTCTAATCTTAAAAATACAGCAGCTCACCTTAGAACCGAGGACCCCTGAACCGCTCCCCGGTGGTGAATTGCTGATGGTTCGGAGATTTATCAGCGATTTCTTCCTCAATCACTACATCAATCCCACTGGTGATAATGAAGATTTCAGCATGCGTTCTCCTGAAACATTGAGTAAGAGTTAGCCGCTAAACATATACGCATGGATCCATTGTTTTCCATCTGATGAGGTCTTCGTATTTCGTACACTATGATTAACTATGTAATGCTTATATGTGTCGACAAATCATTGGAATTTAGCTACCATATGTTCAATTGCAATTGTTGCGAAATCTGATGAATGTTCTTCCTGTGGACACTATTTGTTCAATTGAATATTGTGGTGAATTTGCTTTTTGCATGCCGATTCAAAATGGGATATTTTTGTTTTAACCTGGCAATTGCTCCGCACACGGTTCAATTAAATGAGTGTGTGCGATCCACATCGGCCAGCATACGTCAATCGTAGTGGAACCGTCGGTGATACACAGCAGATCGCAAACGATTTGTAGCGCTACTACAAGTGCGTAGGGTCTCCGGAACCGTTTTTGATATCACGTTATCGCACACGAGAGCTCGGAGTAAACCGTGCCCAATGTAAAATACAATCCCAGACGTAAATTTTTCAGGAAACGTGTGGGATCCCAAACGAAAAGCACACGTCACTCTTGCCACAACCGTCGGTGATACACAACAAATCAGAAATGGTCTGCAGCACTTGTATGTGTGCAAAGGGGCTCCTGAACCGTTTGTGATAGAACATTATCGCACACGGTAATTGTTGGGAAATGTGTGCGATGGAGTCTTGCATGGCAAACGGGTTCCGCAGAAAACTCATGTGCGATGGGGCACATATCGCACACAGTTCATATGTTGGCCCGTGTGCCTTACATACTGTTTCCCAAATGGTTCATTATGACACACCATTTGGTTTCACTGCGTTATTAGAAACGTTTAATCACCGATCCCACACATGCGAAAAAAATTTAGTGTGTGCTGCATCGCACACGATTACATTTTGCAAGGCCTCTGGATCATGGCTCCATATCCCCGACGGTTTCTGGGTCATGTGGGAAGGACCCCCCTATCGCCCACACTCACTTGGCGACGGTTCCAAATGCCGTTGCGGAAAGGGGTTAAAAACCGTGTGTATAGCACCTCGCTGTACCAGTGTTGATGGATGATCTAGATTGGTTTGAGTTGTATGTTTTGTTTTGTTGCTGTCCTATGGTGCCTTCCGTGCCGCGCACACATGAAGGATTCCCGCTGTAGGGTGTTGCAATACGTTCATGATTCGCTTATAGTGTGTTGCTAGAGTGACAGAAGCTTAAACCCGAGTAAGGGGGTTGTTGCGCATGGGATAAAGGGGACTTGATACCTTAATGCTATGGTTGGGTTTTACCTTAATGATCTTTAGTAGTTGCGGATGCTTGCTAGAGTTCCAATCATAAGTGCATATGATCCAAGTAGAGAAAGTATGTTAGCTTATGCCTCTCCCTCATATAAAATTGCAATAATGACTACCGATCTTGTTAACAATTGCCTAGGACAATTCCGCACACCGCTCCATCAATATTCCACACTCGCTATTTGTAATATATTGTAATATATTCTAACTTTTATGTTAACAACACCTATTTTTATATTTTAGTTCTCCGATATCATACAAAGCTATCCTCTTCATACCCACAACATAGTTTTATTTCTCATTTCTAGATGGAAGCAAACGTTCGGTGTACGTAGATTCGTATCAGTGGTAGATAGGACTTGAGAGAATATTGATCTTAGCTTTAGCTCCTTGTGGGTTCGACACTCCATACTTATCACTTCCACCTTTGGAAATTGCTACGATGATTCCTTGCACTTGGGGATTATATGATTTGGTGAGTTATATGATTTGGTGACTGAATGTTGTCTAGAGTCCCGGATAAGATCACGGACATGATGAGGAGTCTCGAAATGGTCGAGAGGTAAATATTGATATATAGAACGATGACATTTGGACACCAGAAGTGTTTCGGAGTGTACCGGGTGATCATCGGAGTACCGGAGGGGGTACCGGGCACCCCCGGAAGGGTGATGGGCCTATTGGGCCATTAGAGGGGAGCACACTAGCCCACAGGGGGCTGGCGTGCCCCCCTAAGGCAGCCGACCCATGGGAGAAAGGAAAGGGGGGGATTCGGCCTCCCCCTTCCTTCCCTCTCCCCCTTTCCTTTCCCCCTCCGACAAATAAGGAAGGGGGGCGGCCAAGGGTAGGAGCCCAAGTAGGATTCGGTCCTACTTGGGGCGCCCCTTGGCCTCTCCCCTCTCCCTCCCACCTATATATATGTGGGAGGGGGCGCCTAGCACACCCAGAACAATTACTTAGCCGTGTGCGGCTCCCCCCTCACTACAAAAAAATACACTTCCGTGATGATACGTGTTTGTCACAGTAGGTCACGTTTTCTGTCATGCATGTACATCCATGACGATTTTATGACAGAATCAAGATAGTCATACATGTGCTGTCGTAGAAGTGTTCCATGACATTTCCAAAATTATCATCACGGAAGTGTCCACTTCCATGACGATAAATCGCGCGTCATAGAAGTGCTTTCGTCAAGGGTAACCGACACGTGGCATCCACCGTAATGGGTCACCGTTAAGCTATCGGGTCCGGTTTTGGATCCGATAACCCGCTAACAGCCATGCCCAATGGTGATTTTCCACGTGTAAAATTCTCATTGGCCGACGGAACCACGTGTCAGCTCCGCGTTGGCACAGATGTCAACCGTCCATTGGACAAGATTCGCCAATGAAACGTTGACACGTGGGACGGCCCAATAGAGGCCCATATAGGTTTAAAAGTCGGCCCAGGAACAGGCACACAAGATTTCGTCAGATCTAATGGGCCGGCCCGTTAACAGCCGAACATTTTCTGGACCAAATTATGGCCCACATCAGATACGGGCCGTTAAAGGACTGCAATATTCTGGGCTAGTTTATAGCCCATATCAGATCCGGCCCGTTAATAGCCTACAATAGTTTGGGCCAAATTACGGTCCATACAGGATCCGACCCGTTAACTAACTCTCATTTCTTGGGCCAAATTACAGCCCATAACAGATACAACCCTTTAATAGGTACTGTGCCATCGGGCCCATTGGGGGCTGATTTGCTCTTCGGCCTCTTAATGGCCCGTTTAACAGTTCGGCCCGATATTAGTTTCGGCCTGTCAGCGGCCCTATCTACATATGGGCCTCTTTCGGCCCGGTTTCGCTTTCGTCCATTTAAAGGCCTGAGTTGCACCTGGGCCTAATTCTGGTCCATATTTACTTTCAGCCTCTTAACGGCCCGTAGTCTTCGTGGGTACATTCTAGCCCAAACTACCTATCGGCCCGTTAAAGGCCCTTGAGAGTGTTGGGCCTAATTTTGGCCCATTATACATCCGACCTGCTTCCCGCCCATCATGTAATTGGGTCAGCCAAGGCCTAAAAACATGTCAGCCTATTAATGGCCCATCACACAAATGGGCCAATAATAGGCCGATGTATATTACAGCGTGCTGTCGGCCCGTGAATTGTTCGCCACAATTAAGGCTCAATCTAGTTCTCAACCTGTTAAAAGCCAATTTAATTTTCCGGCCCAATTAAGGCAAGCGGTTTACTCGACCTTTTAAAGGCCCGAAACTAATAGTGGGCCAGATTAAGACTAGACCTAACTAATGGCCCAAGATGATTGTAGGCCCATGGTTCAGCCCGTACTAGCGATTGGCGACCGACCAGTTTTAGTACCGATTTTTTTTATAAACCTAACCTATTGGCTCATTGCACTCCGATCAAAGATTACGACCTTTTCTCAGAGCGATGAAATAAACAGCAAATAAATTACAGCATCGTGACGAAGAATAAACCTAGACTACACAACAAAGAAATTACAGCATATTACATCCCCTGGGCATCAAAGTTTGCCGCCAGTGATAATAAAGGGCAACCAGTCAGCAGATTCCATAAACTGGGCAGGTCGCCATCAGTGGAAGTAAACAAGCCGAGAAAATAATAGACAGAACCGACAACACTTCAACATAGTTCAAGAAAGGTTAGCCCGGCCCAGGAGCTGCAGTGCAAGCAGCTTAGCAACCTGATGAGACTGCGCTTGTTTGACGCTTATATCCACGAACTTAAGCGGCATAGCATCAATAGACGTCCTGCACTTATGGTTAATCTTGCATAGAGATTGGAGTTCCAGTCGGATTTGAGCGGAAACATGTCTTTCTGCTTGAATTTCAGACTGAAGAAGTTGAACAGATTCAGGCGGCGACTTCATTGAGCTTGTGTCACTGAGTAAGTTTGACACTACATCAAGACATGAGTTTGTGGTTGTATCCCTACCCTCAAGATGTGTTGCCTTCTTCTCTGGAATATATTTTAGAGGGACAAACAATGGGTTCGTCTCACTATTATTGTGGCAGTTCTTCCTAGCATCAGTGATGTCACCCTGAAAGAGAAACAAGTAGGTAGATAACAGGCTTTGCACGTATAAGCATTAGTGCTGTCAATTCATCTCATTTCTTTGTCAGAAATAAAGAGACACGGTTTAAAATAGCATTAACATAATAGGCATTGTTCATAGTTAAGACGGCAGGAAATGGCATTGTGCAGGAGCGGCCAGCTTCACCATACCACTGGATTACAGATCAAGAACACAAGCATACATGTAGTGCTAAACAACGTATAAGCATGAATGGTGAGTGTACTGTCAATTTATACCATTTCAGATTGGTAAATAAAGAGACATGATTTAAATAACATTAATATAATATGGCATTGTTCATAGTTGAGACATAGCAGGATATGACATTGTGCTGAAGTTGGTAGTTTCACCACACCACTAGATTACAGATCAAGAACACAAGCATACACATAGTGCTAAAGAAGATAACTTGCTATGTTTAGTTTAATTTACATGGTATGAATAAGGAACTAGGTTGTACAACTAAAGACTGAAGTTGAGAAGGACAAACTTATGTTTATGTACTTCTTCGTTATAAACTTTGAACAAGCAATTTGATGCAGACGACAAAAATAAACAGCATTTGCACTCATGGCTATCCAAATATACACAACAAAGTTTGAAGGCTCGAGGAGGACAAACTTACATTAGGAGTGAAGACCGGCTCTATAAATCCCTTGTCCATATTGATGGGGGGGGCAATTCAAGAAGTTTACCGCACACTCTTCTTCAAGAGCATTGCCTTTATTCTACATTTTGTTAAGAATAAATATAGATGTGAAAATATAGGAACAAATGGCGATTATTTAACCTAAGATGTAGAGTACAAATGTGAATACAACATACAGGCAAAAGGCACTGACAAGAGCAATGCAGAGCTAAACTTCTTCAGTAACATTGGTTTTATTCAATATTTTCGCAAGAGTAAATGTAGATCTGATGTGTAGAAAATGGAGGGTAAGGGAAAATAAGCTGCAAAGTGTACATGAAGAACTAGCAGACAATATAAGTACAGCGATGAAGGACAGCAGATACTTACAAGAACAACGCAGAACTAAATTTCTTCATAAGCATTGGGTTTATTCAACATTAATGTAAGCATTAATATAGATCTGATAATTTGGAGCGAACAGTGGATAAGCAAGATATAATGCACAATGATGTCACATAATCCACCAGGTATGAATGTACGTACATCGATAGGATAATAGGTACTCACAAGAGCAAAGCAGCGACCAGCATAGTTGCGATATCCTAGGTTTTGCGGCGCTGGTTCTATCGCCAATATACGTGGGGTGCTATCTTATTTCTCTGGTAGCACCACCTTTTTCAAGGACTTTGCTTGTACTCCTTCTGGTTCTGCAATCACCCTCTTCCTTTTGGATGTCTGAAACACAAGAACAACATTTGAATGGAAAAACATGGTATGACGACAAATGGAATAGGTATTGATAATGGATGGGCATGGCATCTTCACATATATCATGAGTAAACTAAGCAGATGGCGGTGCAACGAAGCAAAAGAAATGCAAGACACCTTATGCAAGATATGTGAACCAATAAAACCTTGCCAAATTAGAACAGACACCTTATTGGGTGAACAGGATAGGCCATCTATCTTTGACATCTTGAGCTCAGAATAGTCATTAGGATCATATTCTGAATACGAATCTATAGGTCGGGAGCATGTGGGTTTCATTGCATCCACATTGGACCTCAATCCCTTGATGCCAAGTTTGTTACCCGTTGAACTGTTCCGCAATATTCTTCTGATGTGCGCATTCTTATATTCATTGTGATTATGTACAATATCTGAAAAGCATGAAAACATAAATAGTAGTGAGATTATCTTTGTAATGCAGAGGATATTGTAATATAATAGGGGCTCCCTGTAAACCCTTGTGTGCTATCACTGGATTCTGATGAGAGAGCCCATGTGTGCTGTAATATGGTGAGTAGATTAATATAATCTAGCACAACTACACAAAAAAATAGGCTCCCTGTTGGGAGCTCCAGATGTAAGGATAGTTGGCAGAGGATAGGTTCATAATATACAGTATAGAAAGTTTATTGCCAAACTATGATAACGAGAGCACACAACTACTAGGCAGATCTTAGTGTAGATAATAGGGGTACACCATAACCACCATAAATAAATCGGGAAAGCGGAACTAGCTGGAAAATACAGGGTTTTGCCTCTACTAATATGCAGCCTATCGATCACCTACAAGCCAGCTCTATTCATCTGAAGGCGCACAACTGTTACTATCAGTCTAGTCTATCAAAGACCACGTTGCTCCCACCATTTCCGAGATATTATGGCAGACCAACTCGAAGTGCGAAATCATGTAGCAGAACCAGCCCAATAGAGCTATCGACTGCAGATGTCCCGGCTCTTCTTCCTGACAAGGAACATACTGTACTTACTAAAGAAGAACAGAAGAGGAACATGTTAAAGAATAGAAGGGGAAGCATATTATTGAGATTCCCCTTCTTTCTATACAGTGTTGGTTGCCCGCCCATGATGAATCAGAGCGCCCAAAGAAATGCCATTCCATGATGTCTCTCTATATGTGGCCACATGCATTTGGAAACTCAAGTGGGAGCATTAGCTAACCAATTAAATGTGTGTCTGTTAGCTAATGTTAGTATCATATCACATTCGTATTTGAAGAACCTTAGGACGTATGATTGGTGTGTTATTTAGCTTTAAAGGGTGGACAGCTGCTAGTAGGACACAAAGCACCTACGCAGATCATAGTGTAGATATAATGGGAAAACCCTAAGCATCAGGAATAAAATCAGGAAAGTGAAACTTGCTGGAATATATGTGCTAGTATTGCCGGTATGGCTAGAAAGACTTCGGATACCAGCTCTCTACAACTGAAGGCGCAGTACTATTACTATCAGTCTAACTCTCAAAGGCGACACATACGACCGAATACGAAGAGTTGAAAGCATCCATGACAATCGACATGAAGACCAACACGAAGAGTTGAAAGCGTCCATGACAAGCGACCAAATAGACCTATACACTGCAAATGTCCCTGCTCCTCTTCACTACAAAGAACATACTGTACAACTATTATACTCCCTCGGTTCCTAAATACAAGTCTTTGTAGAGATTCCACTATGGATCACATACGGATGTATATAAATACATTTTAGAGTGTAGATTCAGTCATTTTGCTCCGTATGTAGTCCATGGAGGAATCTCTACAAAGACTTATATTTAGGTACGGAGAGAGTACTTACAAAAGAAGAACAGAAGAGGAGCATGCTAAAGAAGAGCAAGCAGATTTTGGATAATAAAATGTTGGTTGGCCACACATGATGAACCAGAGCGCATTAAGAACGCAACTCCCTGCTGTCCCTCGATATGTGGCACATGTGCTTTTCGAAAGTAAAGTAGGAACATTAGCTGACCAATTAAACATTCTCTATTTTAGTACATGTCAGCATCATATCAGATTCGTATTTGAGCAACTAAGTTTGGAATTATGAGTGGCATGTTGTTTAGCTTGATGGGTTGAGGAGCACTGCTTGCACGTACGTCTCGAAGCACCTATGATAATGGTACTGAATATATGGGAATGTCTACATGCAAGTCGCGTGACTTTCCTCATTTGGGTCAGTCGACCATTTCAGGCGGTTGGATGAAGATCCTATGTCTCCTAACCCTTCTTCTTCCTCGCCTCTTATTCTTCCTCTAAATACCACCGCACGGGCCTCCGGCCGAACCACCGGCCCCCGCCCTCCCCTGAACCGTCCACCACCTCTGGTCTTCCGCCGCCCCCGGCCATCCCTCTAGCTAACCCCACCACCCGACCCGCGTCGAGTTTTGCCTCCGGCGAGGCCCCACCATAGCCTGACGACAGCCCCCCACAACCACGGTCCTCACCCAAAACCCTAAGATAGATAATGGGGCAGCCCTCCAGCGAGCCCCTTCCTTCCCTCCGGCGAACCCCCAAAAACGGACTGACCCCAATTTGAAATTCAGTCGACTGTCATTTAAGATAATGTGGAATATAAAAGG
>JAAAXO010000216.1:0-13944 GCA_011799875.1 Thinopyrum elongatum | reverse complement strand
CACAAGAGCAAAGCAGCGACCAGCATAGTTGCGATATCCTAGGTTTTGCGGCGCTGGTTCTATCGCCAATATACGTGGGGTGCTATCTTATTTCTCTGGTAGCACCACCTTTTTCAAGGACTTTGCTTGTACTCCTTCTGGTTCTGCAATCACCCTCTTCCTTTTGGATGTCTGAAACACAAGAACAACATTTGAATGGAAAAACATGGTATGACGACAAATGGAATAGGTATTGATAATGGATGGGCATGGCATCTTCACATATATCATGAGTAAACTAAGCAGATGGCGGTGCAACGAAGCAAAAGAAATGCAAGACACCTTATGCAAGATATGTGAACCAATAAAACCTTGCCAAATTAGAACAGACACCTTATTGGGTGAACAGGATAGGCCATCTATCTTTGACATCTTGAGCTCAGAATAGTCATTAGGATCATATTCTGAATACGAATCTATAGGTCGGGAGCATGTGGGTTTCATTGCATCCACATTGGACCTCAATCCCTTGATGCCAAGTTTGTTACCCGTTGAACTGTTCCGCAATATTCTTCTGATGTGCGCATTCTTATATTCATTGTGATTATGTACAATATCTGAAAAGCATGAAAACATAAATAGTAGTGAGATTATCTTTGTAATGCAGAGGATATTGTAATATAATAGGGGCTCCCTGTAAACCCTTGTGTGCTATCACTGGATTCTGATGAGAGAGCCCATGTGTGCTGTAATATGGTGAGTAGATTAATATAATCTAGCACAACTACACAAAAAAATAGGCTCCCTGTTGGGAGCTCCAGATGTAAGGATAGTTGGCAGAGGATAGGTTCATAATATACAGTATAGAAAGTTTATTGCCAAACTATGATAACGAGAGCACACAACTACTAGGCAGATCTTAGTGTAGATAATAGGGGTACACCATAACCACCATAAATAAATCGGGAAAGCGGAACTAGCTGGAAAATACAGGGTTTTGCCTCTACTAATATGCAGCCTATCGATCACCTACAAGCCAGCTCTATTCATCTGAAGGCGCACAACTGTTACTATCAGTCTAGTCTATCAAAGACCACGTTGCTCCCACCATTTCCGAGATATTATGGCAGACCAACTCGAAGTGCGAAATCATGTAGCAGAACCAGCCCAATAGAGCTATCGACTGCAGATGTCCCGGCTCTTCTTCCTGACAAGGAACATACTGTACTTACTAAAGAAGAACAGAAGAGGAACATGTTAAAGAATAGAAGGGGAAGCATATTATTGAGATTCCCCTTCTTTCTATACAGTGTTGGTTGCCCGCCCATGATGAATCAGAGCGCCCAAAGAAATGCCATTCCATGATGTCTCTCTATATGTGGCCACATGCATTTGGAAACTCAAGTGGGAGCATTAGCTAACCAATTAAATGTGTGTCTGTTAGCTAATGTTAGTATCATATCACATTCGTATTTGAAGAACCTTAGGACGTATGATTGGTGTGTTATTTAGCTTTAAAGGGTGGACAGCTGCTAGTAGGACACAAAGCACCTACGCAGATCATAGTGTAGATATAATGGGAAAACCCTAAGCATCAGGAATAAAATCAGGAAAGTGAAACTTGCTGGAATATATGTGCTAGTATTGCCGGTATGGCTAGAAAGACTTCGGATACCAGCTCTCTACAACTGAAGGCGCAGTACTATTACTATCAGTCTAACTCTCAAAGGCGACACATACGACCGAATACGAAGAGTTGAAAGCATCCATGACAATCGACATGAAGACCAACACGAAGAGTTGAAAGCGTCCATGACAAGCGACCAAATAGACCTGTACACTGCAAATGTCCCTGCTCCTCTTCACTACAAAGAACATACTGTACAACTATTATACTCCCTCGGTTCCTAAATACAAGTCTTTGTAGAGATTCCACTATGGATCACATACGGATGTATATAAATACATTTTAGAGTGTAGATTCAGTCATTTTGCTCCGTATGTAGTCCATGGAGGAATCTCTACAAAGACTTATATTTAGGTACGGAGAGAGTACTTACAAAAGAAGAACAGAAGAGGAGCATGCTAAAGAAGAGCAAGCAGATTTTGGATAATAAAATGTTGGTTGGCCACACATGATGAACCAGAGCGCATTAAGAACGCAACTCCCTGCTGTCCCTCGATATGTGGCACATGTGCTTTTCGAAAGTAAAGTAGGAACATTAGCTGACCAATTAAACATTCTCTATTTTAGTACATGTCAGCATCATATCAGATTCGTATTTGAGCAACTAAGTTTGGAATTATGAGTGGCATGTTGTTTAGCTTGATGGGTTGAGGAGCACTGCTTGCACGTACGTCTCGAAGCACCTATGATAATGGTACTGAATATATGGGAATGTCTACATGCAAGTCGCGTGACTTTCCTCATTTGGGTCAGTCGACCATTTCAGGCGGTTGGATGAAGATCCTATGTCTCCTAACCCTTCTTCTTCCTCGCCTCTTATTCTTCCTCTAAATACCACCGCACGGGCCTCCGGCCGAACCACCGGCCCCCGCCCTCCCCTGAACCGTCCACCACCTCTGGTCTTCCGCCGCCCCCGGCCATCCCTCTAGCTAACCCCACCACCCGACCCGCGTCGAGTTTTGCCTCCGGCGAGGCCCCACCATAGCCTGACGACAGCCCCCCACAACCACGGTCCTCACCCAAAACCCTAAGATAGATAATGGGGCAGCCCTCCAGCGAGCCCCTTCCTTCCCTCCGGCGAACCCCCAAAAACGGACTGACCCCAATTTGAAATTCAGTCGACTGTCATTTAAGATAATGTGGAATATAAAAGGGGAAAACCATAAGCATTGCAAGTATAGTGGTGCGCGTGCCATGGCGGATCTGAAGGTGCAAACCGGACAAAGGCAACTTCGCAACCAATGTTTGGTTTCAACTAACAAGTAAGATTCTAAGTGATGGACAAGAAATCATAGTAAAGCAGTGGCGATCTATTTTCTTGCTGAGATAAATAACTTGAGAAGATACGAAAGAGTACCGCCTCTGGTGTGGCGCCATGTAAGCATCAGCTGAGGCGTTGAGGGTGCTGCGGTAGCGATGGTTGTCGGCGGCGTGGAAGCAGATCTAGGAGGGCAGACGGTGGTGGCGAGGGAAATATCCCGGAGGGATGGACGAGACGGTCGTACGAGCGGCCTCGGCAAGGTGGACGACGGCGCGGATGAAGCGAGAGGACGTGATGCAAGGATCCTGGTCCGAAGCCATTGATGAGAGAGGTCAATCTCTTGTAATGGACGACGGCGTCGGGGTATCAGCTCCGGCATGGTGGAGGAGGACGGCGGTGGATGGGGTGGCGGACGGAGGAGAGTGTGGTGGAGAGGGTGTTTTGGCGCCCACGGAGTACGAATGGGGAAATGGAGGGAGAGAGGAAGGGGAACCATGTCTTCAGGGCGTGCTTGTCTCAAATGCAAGGAAATTTACAAACTTAGCCCCCGTTTAAAATTTCCTACATCAAAACAATATTAGTCGGTTTGGGTTAGGACGGTAATCTCGCATACACCGAATATTTGCCGATGGAGATTTCGGCCGAGGAGAGTTTGTTTTGGCGCCCACCGTGTATGAATCCGGGGAGGTGAGAGGCGGAGGCGGTTATGTCACGTTTGAGTGAAATTACAAGCCTACCCCTATCAAAACCTATAGAAATCGAGCCGATAGCCTTTGCGTGTCAGGGATAGGCAGTAATTTCCATCTCGCAGATTTTGGTTTCGGGCGGTTACTGCGAGTTTCCCCGCTTTGTTCAAATTTTTGCAGAGAAAGAGTGCACGTTTACCGTGCCAACTCAATTCGAATCCAATTTGTATTTTTTTTGGGAATGATCCATTTTGTATTGGAATACAAATCTATATACATCATTTTTTTATATACACTTTCAAAAGCACAACACCCTTTATACATAAATATGGTTTACAAATGGCATGATCTCAGATTCATAAGGCTGGATCCATCTTAATTTGGATTTTCAAATATTTGAAACCACTTTATGTTGAAATCCAATGTATGCATTCCTCGCTAACTGTATCCAATTAATGTGTGTTTCATGTGGGTTTTTTTTACTTCTCAAACACGTATAATGTGTTTGACACACGCAACATATAGTGTAATCCCGTTTAGACATTAATTGCATATAAACCATGCATTGTCTCTAATTAAAGAATCTATGGATCACTAATATTGATAAACTATATAACATTACATGTGTCCCCAAATTCAAATGAATATGCATGTTTGATAGACCAATTTTCGTTATGATACTATCGATGTCGTGATCTCTAGTTTAAATATTTGAATCCCCTTTAATCTAGATATTCGTCTCGTATAGCTATCACTCATGCTTGTATATCTCTCTAGACCTATACGCTTTCATCGTCTCTCGGGTATCTCTCGTGCTACTTGTATGCCGACAATGATCTTTTATCTTCGTAACACACTGACGGTACTCTCTCCCTCGACATTCACTCTATCTCTCTCTAAGTATATCTCGCTCCCTGCTATGTGTCTCTAACTATGATTCTCCCTGTGAAATCTCTTTCTCTCACACAAACACAAACTTCGTCTCCCGGGGTCTCATTTCTCTCTACTATTCCCCTGTGTGCCACTCGCACACCCCCTCTCACACAGAGATGTCTTGCACTCCTTAGGTATGAGAAGCTGCGACTCTCCCTCTTAAATATCTCTTTCTCACACACAAACACAAACTCTGTCTCCCAGGGACTTATATCTCTCCACCATTCCCTTGTATGTCGCTCACACACACACACACTCTCCCTAGAGATATCTCGCGTTCCCTGATATGTCTCTCTAGCTATCACTCTCCTTGTGAAATATCTTTCTCTCTCGCAAACACAAAACTCCATCTCTCGGGATCTCATTTCTCTCTGATATTTGTTTGTATGTGACTCACATGCACCCTATCTCTATCTCTCTCACACCCACACACATAACTCAGCCTTCTGATCCACTCGACTCTTATCTCTAACACACACACTAGCTAGCCGATCTCCCTCTAGCTAGCATCTTTATCTTTCTATTTATCTATTTCTCCATCAACCTTCTTTCTCGCCCTCACTCTTGCTTCCTATCACGCACACTATATATGTTTCTCTCTACATGCAGTCATGCGCCCTCTTTTTATCTTTCTCTCACACACACATAACTTCACCCCTCTGAACCACTCGGCGGCCATCTCTAACACACAAACTAGCCGATGTCCCTCTAGCTAGCATCTCTATCTCTCTATCTATCTATCTATAGTTTCTCCGTCAACCTTTCTTTCTTGCACGCACTCTTGCTTCCTATCATGCACACTATATCTGTGTCTCTATACATGCATCTATAGGTTGATCTCCTTTGCACAATCGTTGTGTCTCGCTCTCTCTGCTCGCCATAGATGCATGCTCCAGCCCACGCCACTATCTCTTTAAGACAAAAACACATGCTCAATTATTGGGCCTTCTTCCCTCCACTCTCACATGCATGCATATTGTCATACCGATCCGTCTCTCCCATGCCGTTGATCTTATGACTTATGACTTCTTTCTTTTATCTCGATCATGCACGCGCGCACACACACACACATCCCACATATACATGTATACCTCTCGCACATGCACGTTCAAGGTCTTCTATGTCTCCATACGTAGTTAATTACCCTCAGCACTAACCCCACATGGAATCGTTCTCTTCTTGTGTGCACATGACTTCCGCCTGGATGGGTCTCTTCTCGAAAACACACACTCACACTTAACAATCTCCTTCTAGCTACCCCCTCTCTCACTCTTCCCCTATATCCTCGAAACCAATAAGACCATCCCTTCGTTTAATTCCCACCTACATGCACCATCGATATATAGTAGTCTTCCTCGGTGTCTCTCGAACAAACACGTTATCTCGATGTCGACTCCTCTCACGCGCACACGCCTTCTCTTCCCTCTTTATGGGCCTCTTCTCTCTCGCACCCCCCTCGTTGGTGGCCTCTGCCATACACATCACCTCTCTATGATGAAGCCACACACACTTAAATTACTTTCGCCACCGAAGACTCCGCTTCACACACACACACACACACACAAACACACACACACACACACACACACACACATTAAGACTCCATCTCACACACACATGCTCTAGGTGGAGCATTTGTTCCTACCACCCTTCGTCCAACCTTACCCGTATGATAAACAATCACCTTAATTTACTTATATAACATGGACAAATTCCACTTTATTTTAGTAGTTAGCAAAGTTCTCATAATTATATAACGCAAATCACGAGCAGGAAGTGACTTTTTTTTACACAACCACGTAACATGGCCACATAAATCACAAGCTAAAGTGTAATACCATTATACATATCCTGATGCAAAAGGTGGAGTACATGTCCGAAGAGTAGAGTCGCACACAAGCACTCTGTCTCTCAGAATCTCAGACACATACCAGTTACGTGACGCCCCCTAAGCAGACCCGTATGTTACAATTTGTGCACCCGCGGGTACACGTGATGGTGCACATTTATTTAAGCCGGACAGCGAATCCAAACAGTAGCTGCATTCATTCCCCTCCTGCTGCCTCTTCTCTGGTCACCGTCGCCCGATTGCCATGGCCCGGCCGAAGGTAACGACATACGCCATGCTCCCGCCGGAGCGGCGCTTTGATCTGGAGGCGGCGCGAAGCCCGGATTGCAGCCGCCCTGCCTCCGGAGTCCGGACTAGCCGGAGCCAGATGCGGAGGCGTTGGAGGCGGAGCAGCACGCGGAGCTGGAGGAGGAGAACGACGACACGGAGCCGGAACAGGAGGACAATAACGCGGGCGAAGCGGAGCCGGAGGAGGATGATGATTTCCACTATACTTAGACTTAAAGGGCTTTGAGTTTCACGCCTTATTTATTTCATAGAGAAAGAAAGGAAATTTTAGTGGTCATGCATGCATCTATTTGTGCTAGCACTCCTATATAAGGGTTGACCGGTCGCTTCCCGCGGACGTGCGCGGGCGGTGGAAGAGGAAGGAGAAGGGAAGTGGGCTGTGGAGTATGCCAGTTGCAGCATGAGCTCCAAGGAACGTTCGTGCCAAACAATGCATAGTAGTACAGTATAGTCTAGCGGAGTATGAATTGGCCTTTAGGTTGCGTGTGGATGACATGGCTGCAACATGCAGGCTGCAGTTCGACAGCCTACCGCTCCGCTTCGCATGGTTTGGTCACGCAAGATTTGCATGCATGCATGTCACACACGTACTTGTCGAAGGCATGCTCGAAAAAGGGCAACCAGGTCCGCTAGTCCGCGTTGGTCCTTGCGCCCGGAAAACAACTAATCCCAGTCGCTGTAAATGTCGTGCGTGCTTTAATTCTAGGCTAGTGGATGGACGCGAACATGCCGTACAATGAACCGCCCGCTAGCTCCCTAATCTCTATCTCTACTCTTATAATAATAATAATAATATATCTATCTATCTCTCTACTCTTATAAAAAACAAAGTTGGTGATGATGGTGTGCCTGCCATCCTGCAATATAGGCCGTCCGATTTATATCTGACGGATAGGAAGGAAACTATGGCAATTTTGCAAAAAGATACCCACACCCCTCTCCAGATTTGCAAATAAGGCCTTCCCTCGTTCATCCTTTTCTCTCACAAGATAAACTACTCATACAAATGCATCTTGATGTTAAGTGCAACGCACGGGCATCTTGCTAGTAATAAATAATAATAAAATATAAAAAACCGAGTTGGTGATGATGGTGTGCCTGCCATCCTGCAATATAGACCGTCCGATCTATATCTGACGGATAGAAAGCAAACTATGGCAATTTTGCAAAAAGATACCCGCACCCCTCTCCACATTTGCAAATAAGGCCTTCCCTCGTTCATCTTCGTCTCCCACATCTTATTACCATGTCATCTTATAACATTTCAGGACATGTCTCTTTGTACTCCAGGAGCAGGAGTAGTTCTTTCCTTCTTTTTTTTATTGATTGGGATAGTCATCTACGCAACTTTATAATGCCAGTTGTATAAACTATAAAGGACTTAACAATTTCAATTCCGTGTAGTACTAGCTAGGTAGCCATAATCCCATCAAACAAAACTACCCCTACTTTAATTAATGTACATGGCCCAGCTAACACTCTCAAATTGTTTGTCGTCACCCGTGCCGCAGCTGGTCTATACATTGCTTCCGTTCCCCCTCATAGAAATAAGCAATATAAAGTATTTTATTTTAATCCGTATCCCCTGCTTACGTCACCTTATTATACTGCATGGACCATAAGGCCCCTCCCAATGCTCCACCTTGTACATGTGCTAAGGTTGCCAACTAAGCAAAAAATCTGATGTGGCATGCTAGTTAAGAGGAGAGAGAGTAGCATGGTGACCCCAGAAAGAAACGGTGCTAAGCAGGTGTACCTAGGTGGAAGCACAATTCTGAGTCTACAACCATTACAAAAAAAGACACATCCGTGACATTTTGGGCCGAACGAATTTTTTTCCTGTCATGCTTATGACACTTCTATGACGATAATTATGACAAAACCCAGTATCATCATAGATGTGGTGGGCTCCTACTTCTATGACAAAAAATCATGACAGAAAATGGGCTTTTCGTCCTGGGCAGGCCGGAGACACACCTGCATGACATTCTTTGGGCCGTCCATGACGGAAAAAATCGTGGTAGAAGCGAGGGCGAGGAAAATATCGGGGAGTTCCCGGTTACGGTGGGTGGTCGGGGCCGAGCGATGCACGGAGGGATTGCGCGTTTCTCTCGTACACGTATGTGCGTGGGTGCGAGGCATTGGGCTCTAACTAAACCCGAGCGAGGCCTTCGCCTACTGAACCCGAGCGATTGCACTGGCTACGCGTTACTGAACCCCAGCGATCGATCGATCCCTGGCTGTTAACTGAACCCGATCGAGCGATTCCTTCGCTACTGCTGCTAACTGAAGCTGATCGAACCTGCTGCCTCTTGATAAACAGTGAGCGTTGTTGGGGGTTGGATGAACAGATCCCGGTGGGGTTGGATGAACAGGACACCGTGGTAGTAGAGGCCGTTGCCGCTGGATGAACAGGACCCCCGATCGAGCCGGTTGGGGGTGGATGAACAGGACCCCGTGGAGGGCTGGTTGAACAGTAGCCGGTGGAGGCTAGATGAACAGGACTCCGTGGAGGGCTGGTTGAACAGTAGCCGATGGAGGCTGGATGAACAGGAGCCCGTATGAACAGTAGCTGGTGGAGGCAGGAGGGAGACGCCGTGGATGAACAGTCGCAGGTGGAGGCTGGAGGAGGTCGACGGTGGATGAACAGTAGCCCGTGGAGGTTGGAGCGAGGCAATAGACGGTGGATGAACAGTAGCCCGTGGAGTCCCGTTTAGCGGTATGCCACACCCCTCTTGATGAACAGGACCCCCATTTCGACAGAAGGAGGTCGAAGAGAAGTCCGTTTCCTCCGTTTTGCGGTATGCCACACCCCTCCCGATCAACAGGACCCCGTTTCGACCGTAGGAGGTCGAAGAGAAACTCCTTAGGTATGAGAAGCTGCGACTCTCCCTCTTAAATATCTCTTTCTCACACCCAAACACAAACTCTGTCTCCGGACTTATATCTCCACCATTCCCTTGTATGTCGCTCACACACACACACACTCTCCCTAGAGATTCTCGCGTCCCGATATGTCTCTCTAGCTATCACTCTCCTTGTGAAATATCTTTCTCTCTCGCAAACACAAACCCAACTCCTCTCTCGGGATCTCATTTCTCTCTGATATTTGTTTGTATGTGACTCACATGCACCCTATCTCTATCTCTCTCACACCCACAAACCTAACACCTTCTGATCCACTCGACTCTTATCTCTAACACACACACTAGCTAGCCGATCTCCCTCGCGCTAGCATCTTTATCTTTCTATTTATCTATTTCTCATCAACCTTCTTTCTCGCCCTCACTCTTGCTTCCTTCACTATCCGCACACTATATGTTTTCTCTCTACATGCAGTCTGCGCCCTCTTTTATCTTTCTCTCACACACACATAACTTCACCCCTCTGAACCACTCGGCGGCCATCTCTAACACACAACATAGCCGATGTCCCTCTAGCTAGCATCTCTATCTCTCTATCTATCTATCTATAGTTTCTCCGTCAACCTTTCTTTCTTGCACGCACTCTTGCTTCCTATCATGCACACTATATCTGTGTCCTATACATGCATCTATAGGTTGATCTCCTTTGCACAATCGTTGTGTCTCGCTCTCTCTGCTCGCCATAGATGCATGCTCCAGCCCACGCCACTATCTCTTTAAGACAAAAACACATGCTCAATTTTGGCCTTCTTCCCTCCACTCTCACATGCATGCATATTGTCATACCGATCCGTCTCTCCCATGCCGTTGATCTTATGACTTATGACTTCTTTCTTTTATCTCGATCATGCACGCGCGCACACACCCACACATCCCACATATACATGTATACCTCTCGCACATGCACGTTCAAGGTCTCTATGTCTCCATACGTGTTAATTACCCTCATCACTAACCCCACATGGAATCGTTCTCTTCTTGTGTGCACATGACTTCCGCCTGGATGGGTCTCTTCTCGAAAACACACACTCACACTTAACAATCTCCTTCTAGCTACCCCCTCTCTCACTCTCCCTATATCCTCGAACCAATAAGACCATCCTTCGTTAATTCCCACCTACATGCACCATCGATATATAGTAGTCTCCTCGGTGTCTCTCGAACAAACACGTTATCTCTGTGTCGACTCCTCTCACGCCACACGCCTTATCTTCCCTCTTTATGGGCCTCTTCTCTCTCGCACCCCCCTCGTTGGTGGCCTCTGCCATACACATCACCCTCCTATGATGAAGCCACACACACTAAATTACTTTCGCCACCGAAGACTCCGCTTCACACACACACACACACACACAAACACACACACACACACCACACACACACACACAACATAAGACTCCATCTCACACACACATGCTCTAGGTGGAGCATTTGTTCCTACCACCCTTCGTCCAACCTTACCCGTATGATAAACAATCACCTTAATTTACTTATATAACATGGACAAATTCCACTTTATTTTAGTAGTTAGCAGTTCTCATAATATATAACGCACCACAGCAGGAAGTGACTTTTTTTTACACAACCACGTAACTGGCCACATAAATCACAAGCTAAAGTGTAATACCATATACATATCCTGATGCAAAGGTGGATTACATGTCCGAAGAGTAGAGTCGCACACAAGCACTCTGTCTCTCAGAATCTCAGACACATACCAGTTACGTGACGCCCCCTAAGCAGACCCGTATGTTACAATTGTGTGCACCCGCGGGTACACGTGATGGTGCACATTTATTTAAGCCGGACAGCGAATCCAAACAGTAGCTGCATTCATTCCCCTCCTGCTGCCTCTTCTCTGGTCACCGTCGCCCGATTGCCATGCCGCCGGCCGAAGGTAACGACATACGCCATGCTCCCCGCCGGACGGCGCTTTGATCTGGAGGCGGCGCGAAGCCCGATTGCAGCTGCCCTGCCTCCGAAGTCCGGACTAGCCGGAGCCAGATCGCGGAGGCGTTGGAGGCGGAGCAGCACGCGGAGCTGGAGGAGGAGACAACGACACGGAGCCGGAACAGGAGGACAATAACGCGGGCGAAGCGGAGCCGAGGAGGATGATGATTTCCACTATACTTAGACTTAAAGGGCTTTGAGTTTCATCACGCCTTATTTATTTCATAGAGAAAGAAGGAAATTTTAGTGGTCATGCATGCATCTATTTGTGCTAGCACTCCATATAAGGGTTGACCGGTTCGCTTCCCGCGGACGTGCGGCGGGCGTGAATAGGAATGCTTTTGCCTCCGGCGAGGCCCCACCATAGCCTGACGACAGCCCCCCACAACCACGGTCCTCACCCAAAACCCTAAGATAGATAATGGGGCAGCCCTCCAGCGAGCCCCTTCCTTCCCTCCGGCGAACCCCCAAAAACGGACTGACCCCAATTTGAAATTCAGTCGACTGTCATTTAAGATAATGTGGAATATAAAAGGGGAAAACCATAAGCATTGCAAGTATAGTGGTGCGCGTGCCATGGCGGATCTGAAGGTGCAAACCGGACAAAGGCAACTTCGCAACCAATGTTTGGTTTCAACTAACAAGTAAGATTCTAAGTGATGGACAAGAAATCATAGTAAAGCAGTGGCGATCTATTTTCTTGCTGAGATAAATAACTTGAGAAGATACGAAAGAGTACCGCCTCTGGTGTGGCGCCATGTAAGCATCAGCTGAGGCGTTGAGGGTGCTGCGGTAGCGATGGTTGTCGGCGGCGTGGAAGCAGATCTAGGAGGGCAGACGGTGGTGGCGAGGGAAATATCCCGGAGGGATGGACGAGACGGTCGTACGAGCGGCCTCGGCAAGGTGGACGACGGCGCGGATGAAGCGAGAGGACGTGATGCAAGGATCCTGGTCCGAAGCCATTGATGAGAGAGGTCAATCTCTTGTAATGGACGACGGCGTCGGGGTATCAGCTCCGGCATGGTGGAGGAGGACGGCGGTGGATGGGGTGGCGGACGAAGGAGAGTGTGGTGGAGAGGGTGTTTTGGCGCCCACGGAGTACGAATGGGGAAATGGAGGGAGAGAGGAAGGGGAACCATGTCTTCAGGGCGTGCTTGTCTCAAATGCAAGGAAATTTACAAACTTAGCCCCCGTTTAAAATTTCCTACATCAAAACAATATTAGTCGGTTTGGGTTAGGACGGTAATCTCGCATACACCGAATATTTGCCGATGGAGATTTCGGCCGAGGAGAGTTTGTTTTGGCGCCCACCGTGTATGAATCCGGGGAGGTGAGAGGCGGAGGCGGTTATGTCACGTTTGAGTGAAATTACAAGCCTACCCCTATCGAAACCTATAGAAATCGAGCCGATAGCCTTTGCGTGTCAGGGATAGGCAGTAATTTCCATCTCGCAGATTTTGGTTTCGGGCGGTTACTGCGAGTTTCCCCGCTTTGTTCAAATTTTTGCAGAGAAAGAGTGCACGTTTACCGTGCCAACTCAATTCGAATCCAATTTGTATTTTTTTTGGGAATGATCCATTTTGTATTGGAATACAAATCTATATACATCATTTTTTTATATACACTTTCAAAAGCACAACACCCTTTATACATAAATATGGTTTACAAATGGCATGATCTCAGATTCATAAGGCTGGATCCATCTTAATTTGGATTTTCAAATATTTGAAACCACTTTATGTTGAAATCCAATGTATGCATTCCTCGCTAACTGTATCCAATTAATGTGTGTTTCATGTGGGTTTTTTTTACTTCTCAAACACGTATAATGTGTTTGACACACGCAACATATAGTGTAATCCCGTTTAGACATTAATTGCATATAAACCATGCATTGTCTCTAATTAAAGAATCTATGGATCACTAATATTGATAAACTATATAACATTACATGTGTCCCCAAATTCAAATGAATATGCATGTTTGATAGACCAATTTTCGTTATGATACTATCGATGTCGTGATCTCTAGTTTAAATATTTGAATCCCCTTTAATCTAGATATTCGTCTCGTATAGCTATCACTCATGCTTGTATATCTCTCTAGACCTATACGCTTTCATCGTCTCTCGGGTATCTCTCGTGCTACTTGTATGCCGACAATGATCTTTTATCTTCGTAACACACTGACGGTACTCTCTCCCTCGACATTCACTCTATCTCTCTCTAAGTATATCTCGCTCCCTGCTATGTGTCTCTAACTATGATTCTCCCTGTGAAATCTCTTTCTCTCACACAAACACAAACTTCGTCTCCCGGGGTCTCATTTCTCTCTACTATTCCCCTGTGTGCCACTCGCACACCCCCTCTCACACAGAGATGTCTTGC
>JAAAXO010000215.1:15399-88460 GCA_011799875.1 Thinopyrum elongatum | reverse complement strand
TTTTTTTAAAAAAAAAAAAAAAAAAAAATCAGCCGGACCGGCTGGGCCGAAGCCCAGCCGGCCACAGAGATCGCCGCACGCGCCTTTCCTCCCGTTGCGACCGGGACTCTCCCGGATCCGCCGCGCCGGCCTCCGCCCCGTCGCCCCCTCGCCCAAGCCACCCCCTCCCCCTTAAAAAGCCGACCCGGGGCGCCCCCCTGGAGCCCAAGCCGCCGCCGCCGCCTGCCTCGCCGCGCCGCCGAGCCGCCGCGCCGCCTCGCTCGCCAGCCGCCGCCGCGTCCGTCGCCCGCCGCCGCCGCACTCCGCCGCGCAGCGCCGCCGCACCGCCGCGCCCCACACCGCCGCCGCGCGTGCCGCCGTCCCAGCCCCGCCGGAGCCTCGCCGGAAATCCGCCGCCGCCGTCGGTTTCGTGAGAAAAACCGATCGGTTTTGTTTAAAACCCTAGATCTAGGTTGGTTTTTATAAATACCGGTTTAGTTCTTTTAGATCGGTTTTCCGTCGGTTAGTATTTAGCGGACGTTCGTCCGTACGTTCGTTTTAACGAACGGTGTTCACCGTTTAACGCAGAAAGCGAACGTTCGTTCGTTAGCCTGTCGTTAGTTTTCTTTTTTCTCGGATTTTCCGCGATTTTTGCGATCGCGATTCTGATCCGATTTCTGTTTTAGTATAAATCTTTCGCTCGTTTGTCGGAATCAGGCGATTCAAGGCTAGATCTTCGTCTCGAAGCCCTCTTTTGTTTACACCAACTTAAACAAGTTTTTGCTCTGTAAAATTTGACTTTAGTCCAGATTAGTAATCGAAGCTTGTTTCTTTCGCAGTTTGAGTTTCGTTGCTCGTCTTTGATTTGATTCTTTTTGCAAACCGGAGGTTCTTCAGTTGAACTTTCGGTTAGGTCTTCTCATTTGGATTTTACCGTGCATCTTCGCTTTGATTGCTTATGTATGCTATTGTTTGTTGCGATAGAATTCCCGGCAGTGCGAGCGTGCTACTACGAGTCCCTAGGATTTGACAGATCGTCAGCAAGGCAAGTAACAACATTGATCATAATTCTTCGTGTACCCAGTTTTTTATGCATTAGTTTCGATCCTCAAACACTATGACTAGGCTGTTGATTAACTTGTGGGCTATTGGGAAGTAAGATGAGTGAGGTAGAACCTATGACCTTTTATTATAAAACCCTGGGAGTTACTTCTTCCACGCTATGCTTATGCTTGCATGCTATGCTCGTACGACGTGGATTGGGTTTTGAGTGATCCATGAAGATGTGAGATTTAATTAATGGTTCAAACTTAAGGTGTGCAACTTTAATACACATCTGGGTGGATTGGCTTGTTTGGGCACCTGGGGATATATACCAGGTGTGTCTCTGGAGATCCCGGGGATATACCGTGTGATCCTCCTACCGGTCCGCCACCCAGGCTCCAAGGGATCATAAGATTATCATGCTATAGAAAACTTCCGTGTGCAGCCACAAGCTAATGGGTCTCTAGCATAGGTTGAGTATGTTACATGACCTCTGTTCAGGGGTAGCTAGCAGACTGTTAGGGTCCCCTCCCCCCCCCGTAACCAGTAGGTGTAACATGCCTCTATACCCAGAGTTAAAGAAGTAACAGAGTAAGTTCTCGAAGACTGGTGTCTCGGTCATCCGTTCAAACACCATGTAGGCTCGAGAAATCCAACGGAGGAGATCGTAGGTCTTGTGGGGCCGCCGACCAAAGTGCACAAAACTCTGCCAGAGTTGTTACAAACTAGTAATGATAGGCCCTCCATGTTCCCCGGGTTATGGACATCATTGAGTATCTGGTTTCGGTATCATATATGATCCAGTCACTCTAAATTACATTTGTTGGGACTTAATAATTATATTTACTTTGGGATTGAGAGGGGAGTACTTCTCATATGTTCAACATACCACCACCATGATATAGTAAATTAAAAGATATTTCCTTTCGGTCCTGTTTAGGACAATAACAAAACTCTGGGCTTTTTTGACCCCCCCAATAACAGTACAAACACCTTAGAGATTTTCCACCAGCCAATATAGCATGTAGTATAGCCAATTATTCTGTCTCATGACTTCTACTGGTTATATCCAGCATATTCCATGTGTGGACCCGTTTCGAGGCTGCCAACGTATCATGGTTGCCAGACTTTTAGTACGAGGAGTAAGTGCCCCCCTGTTGCTAGGTACGTATGTCGTGCACGTCAGCTATGCCAGTTGGATGTTGATGGAACCACTTTACACTCCAAGCTTCTTCAGCGTTATCTTATAGATGCATTTAAGCCATATTATTCTTGTAAATAGTTTCTCCCTCCTTTGAAGTACGATTTTCCCTTCGATAGTTTTGTTGATCATACAGTCTTTTTATTCCTCTTTATAAAATCTCCCTCTGACGTAGCTACTGTGTTCCGGGTGTCCAGCCTCTTACTCTTTTTTATACCAATCCAGTGGATGACATGTGAAACACAGAGATTCGATTCCATTCGGGTGCGGGGGGTCGTACTACAGATGTTATGGTTTTTTATAGAGCACACGTGACGTGTAGGATCTTTCTTCCCCCACGACCGATCCTGAAACCAAGCCATAGGCACTCTTCTCTACTCATTTTTCTGACTATGCTCTCCATCTTTCCTATTCTATGGTTATGGTTGCGGATTCAAGTGAATACATAAGGTTACCACAAATTCCGGTCTGAAGAACACCTTTGGACGGACATTGAGAGGAAGCTAGAGAACACTCGACGTCACTCTTTCATAGTACCAAGCTCCTCACGTCGGGACTACACCGCCCACTGTACCAGAAGAGGAGCGTTTGGATGATCTTCGTAGTTCCACCTTTTATTCCAGGATTTTTTAGGACTTATTTCACGCCAGTACGGAGCCCATAGAAGTTTTCCTTTGATGCACCAACCTTGGAGAGTAGGAAAGAGCATGCAGCCCCACATCGCCAGGTGGGACGCATCAGGGAAAGTGTATCACAACGGGACTTAAGACACGATCTACAGTTATGTCTGGCGCCGACCGATTTCTTCCCCAGATGAGCAATGGAGATGATCAGCACCCGAGAGGACAGGTTACCATGCAGCTTTCATCCAGGTTAGTTAAACAACCAGCACCTTCGCAAGACGGAGAACCAGAAGATGTGTGCAAGCATGATAGATTTGAGCGAGTATGACCAGCGAACATGGAGCTTAGAAGAGGGAACTCAAGCTACACGCGACGGTACGAGGAGGAAATCGCCAATACTAGTGGAAAAGAATGACGAACTGCCAAGGAGCTAGGAGATTATGGGAGACCCCGCGCCAGATAGAGAGAAGAGACGACGACGTCACAACCCATGATGGAAATTCACGTACTATGAAGAATTACTCATGCTCAGTCGACGACACCGAATCCGACTCCCGATTCACAGTAGTGATGACGATTATGGAAGACGAAACGGGACCCCCGCGGATATCCATGGATGTTCTTCCACGATCAAAATTTTTCTAGATGCACACCATATTAGCTTAGACATTCCTTCCACCATGTTTAAATAGTAATACCCTTTTTTTCCGTCTCCGACCACTCTCATTGTAAACTGTTGTGTTTTAGATTAGAGTTTTATGCTTGCTCTGAATTGGGGTGTGTGTATGAAGGTTTGGCTATGTGCATATGTGGAGTGCTTCTTATAGCACGAACTACTCTCTTCCTAATCTCTGTCTCTTTCTCTAACTCAAGCAGATGCCTCCGAGACAGAGACACACGGAGATTTGTTTTCCCACGGAGCTCCAACTCAGTTGATTCAACATGCAGACTTAAACCTTGAGCAGCTACTAGTTTACACGAACAATTTTGGCCCAACAACAACAACACTAACAACCCCTACCCAGCCACAACCACCAGTTGACAACTTAGCCGTCGGTTTTTGAGGTTGCAAGCCGCAGGGTTTTCACCAGTCAGCATCGCGAGCCCTAATTAGTTGCGTGATGGACGGCTAGCACCCCGCGATTGATGAGGGAGTTGACACCCACCGCCGGAATGAACAGACGTTGAGAGGTGCGTTTTAGCCAACATCAATTGGAGGTGGGACCCCAGCCTCATGGTCGGGAGAATTACACAGCCAACCTATTTTCACTTTATAGCCACAATGTACATTGGGATCAGTTTTGTTCCAGCCAAGCTTTCCGCACCGGCACAATGTCTCAGAGGAAGCTATGAGCATGAAAACGAACGAGTGAGTTCGTACAAAACTTACGACAGGGACAACCGTATCCGTGATGGCAGCAGTACGTGGATGATGTCATGTAAATTAGTCGCCCCTCATGCCTCGGATGGACTTTTGTGGCCACATGACGCCGCAAGAAAGCAGGAGAAGTTATGGAAGGGTGAATGCATTGAGCTGCGTATTCAAGTTGATGTTGTGGGCATACATTCAACCCAACTACAGGAGTTGATAGGACAAACGCTCATATGATGAATGGATATGCCTTAGCGCCCAGATGCTACGCCCAAGAGATGAGAGAAGTTGAGACAAGGGAAGTCACTCAGGTAGCTCAGCAGAAGCCCTCGGTTTCACCCCCGAATCCGGGCGGGACTTGTCATAACCATGGAGGTCAATAACACAATTGGAGGAAGTATACACAACCTAATGGCCACAAGAATGGAATATGGAACTTGGAGCAGGTCTTAGCTAATAAGAATCCAGCTCCCGAAACCCAGCCACCACACTGCCAAGAAGGATCAAACGCACTGATTACCGTTTCAAGTGCCGGAAGAGCTGTGGACATCTAGTGCAACGACATGTCCCAGAATTGAGAACGCCGCAATGGTAATGGAAGCGCTCGGGGAAGAAGCCCCATCAATTATAACGAGGGACAAGTGCAACCCCACGGATTAGTGGAGGAGGTTGAGGACGACAGCTTTGATGCCAGTATGGTAAGTTTGTGGTTAAGTTTCGTATTGCACGATTGCTTTTGTTCGATACTGGTGCATATGCATTACTAAATTATACCATCGGGATCGTGGATACAGTATACAGTGGACCACACTAACGTCTCCTAGGACCCACCCATGTAGCTAAGATCACCCGGTGGGAGTAATGGGCAAGACACAGGAGGTTGACTCAGATGCCATTGACCAATGGAATCCTTGTTCCCCCTCAGACATGAGTGTTTGAGTCACAAGGATTGGAGTGCTGTACGACTAGGCATGGCATTGGCTATCGATGTACCCTATGGAGGAAGCACGATTGTTGCGAGTAAGGCGATTTTCGCTTACCACCCGGGAGGGAAAAGATCAAGTACTGCATCTAGGCATTTGTGCCTAGAAGGAGCAAGTTTAACCCATTCTACAGGGAGTTGTTAAGGAGGACCTTTTCTTTCCGTCTTCCCGCGTGACCTATTGTGAAGATCTTCCCAGGGACTGTATTTCCAGAGGGAGTACCAGGCATGCCGCCGTGATCGAGACATTGAATCTTATGATTGAGTGTTGACAGGCACGGACACCATATCAAAGAGAACATCGGATGCCCACAGATCTGGAGGAGATTAAGAGCAGATTCAAGGAACTATTGGAGAAAGTACATTGCACGATCCAGTTCACTAACATTGGGGAGCCCCAGTGTGCTAGTTGAGGAAGCAAGGAATGGATCTTTGAGAAGTCCCGGTACTCTTTTGATTATCGCGCATTGAATGATTTAACCGTGACGATTAAGAAACAAGTACCCGCACGCAATGATATGATTTGTTTGATCAGTTTCACAGGACGTAAAGTGTCTCCAAGATCGATCTGAGATAGTCCATTAGTCGGTAAATTCACATGATGAAGACTCCGAGAACAGGAGATACCTAAGACAGCCTTCACCACCGGTTACTGAGGGGCTATAGAGTACCAGTTATGTCATTTGGTTGATATGGCCACTGACTATTTCATGAGTATGATGAACAAGGTGTTCATGAGTATTTGGATAAGTTTGTCGTTTGGTTTCATTGATGATATTTGGTATAGCAAAGATTCCATGAAGACGTAGCACAAGCGACGACTCTGCGTTTAAGTTCTAGAAGAGCTCAGGGATACATCAGTTGCTATGCACGTTCAGCAAATGTGAGTTTCCGGTTGAAGGTACAGTTTTGGATTCCTCTGGACATGTTGAATCGGGCGAATGGCTTATAGCTGTAGACCCCCTAAGTTCCATCTGTCACTGAGTGGTTGCAACCCCCTACGTAGGGAGGATCCGCCCAGTCCGTGATTCTTGGATTGCGGATAGTTATCGGCAGATTATCGGAATTTTCTAACGATTGCGACAGCTGACTATGACGGGGTTACCTGAGCATGGAAAAGGCATAAGTTCAAATGGACAGATGAACTGTGCAGGTCAAGGTTTCCAGGAATGCACAAGAACACCAAGTTTGGCCTTACAGCCCCAGTTCTGATTCTGCCCAGAGCCCATAGCGCACAGGATTCAAGTCACAGCTTTCATTGCCGACGCTATCGCTTAGGACTGGGAGGGTACTTATGCAGGAAGGCAAGAGTTGTTTCATAGGCCTACGTCACTGCGCTTCGCATGCGCATGAAGTGAACTTATTGACCAGCATGATTGGATCGTTAGAGCTTAGTTCATGCATTGAGACTTGGAGAAGTCTTATTGGGAACGTTGTGATGTGTTACACGGATCACAAGAGCTTGAAGCTGTTTTACTTTTTCAATCAGAAGGAGCTGAAAATCACTCAGGCAGAGTGAGAAGGTTTGGAACTATTAAAGGATATTATGATATGAAGTTTGCAGATAATTCCGCGCAGAGAACAAAAAATAACCGAAATACTAATAACGGACTCCAAAATTCCCGAAATAAATTTTCCCCGTCCTCTAAAAATCTCCCGGACAAGGTAAACATTTATTTGGGACTCTAATGCAATTTTGAAAAATGCATATTTTTTTCTAAATCCAAATAAAATTGCAATAAAATCCAAATAAAATATTTATTTGATTTTAATATTTTTCCTCCAATATTCCATTTATTTTGGAGAAGTCATATTATCTCCTCTCATATATTTTTAATATGAAATATTTTCGGAGAGAAAAAATAGTTAAACCAAATTGATCCCTGTTTCAATATTTGAGAAAATTCAAATATGAAAACGGTGAAATCCCCAACTCTCTCCGTGGGTCCTTGAGTTGCTTAGAATTTTCAAGGATCGCAAAACGAAATGCAATAAAATATGATATGCAGTGAATGATCTATGTATAACATTCCAAATTAAAAATTTGGGATGTTACATAGTATAATAGGAACAGCACAAGGACTAAGAGATTCGTGTATATAACCTTTGTCGAGCACCTCCTGTACTTGACGCATAATCTCCTTCGTCTCCTCTCGATTGGTATGGTATGGCGCACGGTTTGGCAGCGAAGCACCGGGAATTAAGTCAATCTGATGCTCAATCCCGCGAATAGGTGGTAATCCCGGTGGCACGTCTTGTGGAAAGACATCAGCGAACTCCTGCAAAATGTTAGTGACAGCAGGAGGCAAAGAGGAAGGCACGTCCTCGAATGAAAATAACGCCTCTTTGCACACAAAAGCATAGCAAACAGATTTGTTGAAATCTAGCTCATCAATATCAGATTTGGTGGCAAGTAAACATGCACTTTTCAATTTAATTTCAGACGCAACACTAGATGGTTTATTATTAGGCTTCATTTGTTGCTCAAATTCTTTTGCCACAATCTGATTTTCACTCTTATTTTTCTCCTGTTTTGCTTTACTAGCTCTATTAATATCATCTTTCAAAATAGAATCAGGAGTCATAGGAAGCAAAGTAATATGTTTGTCCTTATGAACAAGAGTATACTGATTGTTTCTACCATGGTGTACATAATTTTTATCAAATTGCCATGGTCTACCAAGTAATAATGAACATGCTTGCATGGGTACCACATCACAATCAACATAATCAGCATATGTAGAGATACTAAAATGCACACGAACAGTACGTGTTACCTTAACCTTGCCGCTGTTGTTGAACCATTGGATATAGTAAGGATGTGGATGTGGTCTTGTGGTGAGAGATAGCTTCTCCACCATCTCCATGCTACCCAAGTTGTTGCAGCTCCCTCCATCTATGATGACGCGAACAGAACGTTCCTTCACAACTCCCTTTGTATGGAACAAATTATGTCTCTGATTTTGCTCAGCTTGTGTGACCTGCACACTCAAGACACGTTGAGCAACTAAACATTCATACCTGTCAGCGTCTTCAGGAGCCATGTATTGCGTCTCATGATCAGAATCATCTCCACCGTGTTCTTCACTTGTAATAAGAGCCAAAGTCTCCTCATCACAGTCACTAGCGGACTCATACCCACCATCCTCAGTAGCAATCATAACATGCGGGGGGTCTCTGGTGGGTCTCTATCCAGCCTATACTAAGCAGTTTAGGATAAACAGGTAGGTATCAACAGCAGTTACAAAAACAGGCTATGCATCAGAAATAGGATAAACAGTAGCAGCAGCAATTCTAATGCAAGCACAAGAAAGAAGAGAATAGGCGATATAGGCATGCTCAAGGGGGGGGGGGTGCTTGCCTGTTGCTTTGCAAACACCAACGGGTCTTCGACGAGGTAGACGATCCTCGGGTCATCATCGGTCTTGGGGTCTATCGAGAGAGAAGAGGGGGAAGAAACAATAAATAAAGGCAGACAAATGCAATCACAGAAGCATAGCATGGCAGCATGTTATTCGAGGTGTGCCCTAATGCAGTACTACGCAAGTTAGTGGGAGCGGGAAATTATCCGGGAGTGTTCTCCCAGCTCCGGGTGATTATCGGACAGATGAAATAGAGGGGAAGGTTCCATGTTCATCATGCTAGAAGCATGTGACAGGTATGAGGAAGGCATATTCGGATTCGTCTCGTCGTTCTGAGCAACTTTCATATACAAAGTTTTTCGATATGAGCTACGGTTTATTTTCTATGATTTTCCAAAGGTTTAATCATTTTCCGAATTTATTTAATTATTTTAAATCAACATCAGTGACTCAGCTAATTAAACAGAGTTAGTTTAAACTAATTAGGTTAATTAGTGGGTAGGGCCTACTGTCAGTGTCTAATTAGTGTTTTAATTAATTAATTTAATTAATTAACCGATTTTCAATTTACTTAAATTCGTTTAAATGGGCGGGACCCATATGTCAGTGACACGGGGCCAGCCTAGTCAGCGTTGACTTGGTCAATGGGCCCAGTGGGGCCCGTGGTCAGTGGCTGAGCGGTGGGGCCCGCTGCGCCACGTCGGGCGCTAGCTTAGCACTGGTCACCGGAGTTCTCTGGCAAGCTCCTATGACGACGACAACTCCGGTGAGCTCGGGATTCGTCTACGGTGCATCAAATCGGCGGTGGTTTGGCTTGCTCGAACGAGCACTGCATGGCGCGTCTCATGGTGGCGGTGGTCGGAGCTGGGGAGGCCGGAATACTCGCCGGCGACGACGTCGGACGGCGGTGGTTTCGGGCGTGCTACGGGATGGGGGCTACGGTGCGCGCGCGATCGAAGCAAGTGGCTAGGCGAGGCCTACTCGATGCGACGAGCAAGATGGGCATGAGCCCGGGACCATTTGGTCACCGGAGCTTTGCCGGCGACGACGCAGGCGGCGGAGCGATCGAGCATCTCCAATGCGATCACTACGGCGACGCAAACGCGTAGGGGAGAGAGGGTGATGAGGACATCAATACCATTGTTACACCCACAGCCCCTACTTCTATACATACTGGACCAATTACTAGAGCTCGCGCACGCCAATTAAATTATCAGGTACTTTCGTTTCTTGGTAATGATTCTAAAGTTCATGAGAATATGATGCTGCCTAAATTGGATACATTTGTTTTGCTTACAAATGAAGGGCCTAGCTTGGACAAGAAAGAGGAACCTTGGAGCAAGTTCAAGCATGGAGATGATGGCATGCGCAAGGGGAACAAGAACGGAGTTACAAGTGATGATTTCAGGACTTTGAAGCCACCATAAGGAGTGCAGGAAGCCTTGGACGAAATATACAAGATGCCACTTCATAAATTTCGTCCAGAGACTATTATAGGTGCTGCGTCACCTTATTATTGGGCCAGGCCCATGTAATTTCGAAATACTTGAGTATAGGCTATTTTTAGAGTCCGTATGTGTGGGGAAACAAGAGATAGGGTTGGTTTCGGACCCCTCCTTCAAGGGCCACGAAATCCCCCCCTCTTCCTCCATATATACAGCCCTTAGGGCACCGTTTAGACTTTGGGTTTTGTTTAGATTAAAAGTTCGCCATAGCTGCAACTTCGCGTACTTCGTTTGTGTTCAACGACCAGACCAAGACGTCACAGAACCCCACCTTGATCAATAAAGCTTTCATCTTATATTCGCAATATCCAGATTGCAAATCTTAGTTTCTTGCTTGTTCTTCGTTTGCTTGCAGGAGATAGACCCTCGTGGTCAGGTTGATTGTGCTCCGGCGTGGTCAATAACCTCTCGGAGTTGGTTTAGCGATTGCTAAGGCGCGACGTCCTCGCACGTTCGTAGTCGGATCGTCAAAGTCTACTCCACCAAAAACGATAGCTATCATCTCATCGAAAGATCGGGACACCCTCGCCTCTATCAAGTGGTATTAGATTCCCAGGTTGGTCGGTGAGATTTACAGTTTTTCGTAGTTTAGATCGAGTCTGTTCTTCATACCTACAGTCCAGGAAAAAGCCAAAAAAAAAAATTTAGGGTTAGTTCATCATATCCGAACCAATCTGAGCCTTTGCATAATCTTTTTAGGGTTTTTGCTTTGTTGAATTTGCGGTTGCATCGTCGTGTCAAGTTGCTGGTCTTAGCTACTAGTTCTTTAGAGTTTCGAGTTCTGTTCACAAGTTGTCACGCCACCGCCGCACCATCATCATCGCCCCTACCATATACCACCACCGATCCGAGTCCAGATACCACCACCGATCCGAGTCCATATACCACCACCAATCCGAGCCCACATATACTACCGTCATATACCATCACCAGTCCGAGTTCCACCATATTCATCTCTGCCACCAGTCCTAGTCCGAGTCCAGTATTTATTCCTTTATTTTAGAGTTCCAGATCACGCGATACTACGAGTCGTGAACAAGTCGGATTCCCCAATTTTCGTGCTACCCACAGAAGAAAAATAGTTCCAGTTTTTTTTTTTAAAAAAAAACTAAGTCTGGAAAATTCTGGCTAAGCAGTTTTTAGACCATTTGTAGACTTTTTCAAAAAAAATTTGTTGCGGAGCAAAAAAAAAAAAGTGCAAAAAAAAAAAGAAAAAAAATTCAGAGTGTGCTCCTCCCTTGTTTACGTGCAGCGCCGTGATTTTTGTTAGTGTTCTAGGCTCGCGTCTCAAGCACGGTCTAGCCTAGGACCAGCACAGTACCGTCGTTGAGAGTTTATTCAACATTGCATCTCTGAATTGATTATTGCTGACCCTTTTTGCTACCATATCATAAGCCTTCCCAGCTCCACATACATCTACATCGTGTGTTTGACACCACCTGGCAATCGCTCTGTCCAAGCTCTGAGAGTTTTGACTACAAAGGTTGCCGATCACCACCTGCTGCTGGGTAAGAACTGGTAAGAATTTGAGATTTGCTTGACGGATTTGTGACACCACACCACACCACCACCACTTTCTAGTAGTCTGTAGGATCATATTCTTGTGTGTTTCTATTGCTGCTAACCATGGCAGGATCACAAGCCGACGAGATTGACTGGGAGAACATGACGAACAAGGAGTTGCATGATAAATTTCAGCAAATGATGAGTGGCCAGGTGGGAGATGTGCTAAACAGATTTGAAGACGCCATGGAGAAGATAGATGGCATGGAGAAGTCGTTCGAGACAAAGCTGGATAACAAGTTTAATGAATTGCTCACGCGTCTTCCCCAACCACCACCGGCTGCACCTGTCGCACCTCTGCAACGACAACAACAACGCCCCCTTCCAAATCAGTTCGGACGAGCGAAGCGTGTTCCTCTTGAGGATGGCCAAACTTCTGGTGCTGCTGTACCTACTGTTGATGCTTCTTTGGCTCCTGCTCCTGCTGCTGCTGGTGCCGAGGAGGAGGATGATTACGCGGGCGATTATGAGGATGAGGTTGATCAAAATCATAACTACGTGCAACCACCAGCACCAGGTCGTCCACATGCAAATAATCGCAATGGTAGGCCTGCACCACCACTTCAGGTACGAGATCATGACCATCTTCCTAAATTAAAATTGAATATTCCACCATTCGAGGGTAGATATTTTCCTGATATATATCTTACTTGGGAGTTAGAAACTGAACAACGTTTTACATGTTTACAATATCCCGAGGAACGACGTGTTGCTGCTGCTGTTTGTGCTTTCACTAGTTTTGCATGTGTATGGTGGTCTGAACATTGTAGATTATATCCTATTCCAGCTACGTGGGCTGCTTTGAAAACTGCTATGCGTACTCGTTGGGTTCCACCATATTATCAACGTGAATTACTTCAAAAATTGCAGCGCTTAAGACAAGGAAAAAATTCTGTAGAAGAATATTATCAGGAATTACAAACTGGCATGATTAGATGTGGTATTGTTGAGGAGAATGAAGCTATGCTTGCACGTTTCATGGGTGGATTAAATAGAGAGATTCAAACCATTCTAGAGTATAAGGAGTATAATAATATCACTCGTTTATTCCATCTTGCTTGTAAAGCTGAACGTGAAGTGCAGGATCGACAGGCATTGGCGCGAACAAATTTTTCTGCAGGTCGATCTTCATCATGGACACCGCGTGCCTCCTCTACTCCCACACGTCCTACTGCGGCACCACTGACTTCAGCCGCCAATTCCAACCGAGATACAAGAAAACAGGCACCACCACCACCATCTGCCAAGAGTACACCTTATGGGCCTGCTCAGAGCTCTTCTTCATCTATGGCATCAACAGGGCACACACATGATATTATTTGTCGTCGTTGTAAGGGAAGAGGTCATTATGCGAGAGAATGCCAATCTCCGCGTGTTATGATTGCTACTGAGGATGGTGGGTATGAGTCCGCTAGTGATTATGATGAGGAGACTTTGGCTCTTATTACAAGTGAAGAACATGGTGGAGATGATTCTGATCATGAGACGCAATACATGGCTCCTGAAGACGCTGACAGGTATGAATGTTTAGTTGCTCAACGTGTTTTGAGTGTGCAGGTCACACAAGCTGAGCAAAATCAAAGGCATAATTTGTTCCATACAAAGGGAGTTGTGAAGGAACGTTCTGTTCGCGTCATCATAGAAGGAGGGAGCTGCAACAACTTGGCTAGCATGGAGATGGTGGAGAAGTTATCTCTCACCACAAGACCACATCCACATCCTTACTATATCCAATGGTTCAACAACAGCGGCAAGGTTAAGGTAACACGTACTGTTCGTGTGCATTTTAGTATCTCTACATATGCTGATTATGTTGATTGTGATGTGGTACCCATGCAAGCATGTTCATTATTACTTGGTAGACCATGGCAATTTGATAAAAATTCTGTACACCATGGTAGAAACAATCACTATACTCTTGTTCATAAGGATAAACATATTACTTTGCTTCCTATGACTCCTGATTCTATTTTGAAAGATGATATTAATAGAGCTAGTAAAGCAAAGCAGGAGAAAAATAAGAGTGAAAATCAGATTGTGGCAAAAGAATTTGAGCAACAAATGAAGCCTAATAATAAACCATCTAGTGTTGCTTCTGAAATTAAATTGAAAAGTGCATGCTTACTTGCCACCAAATCTGATATTGATGAGCTAGATTTCAGCAATTCTATTTGCTATGCTTTTGTGTGCAAAGAGGCGTTATTTTCATTCGAGGACGTGCCTTCCTCTTTGCCTCCTGCGGTCACTAACATTTTGCAGGAGTTCGCTGACGTCTTTCCACAAGACGTGCCACCGGGATTACCACCTATTCGCGGGATTGAGCATCAGATTGACTTAATTCCCGGTGCTTCGTTGCCAAACCGTGCGCCATACCGTACCAATCCAGAGGAGACGAAGGAGATTATGCGTCAAGCACAGGAGCTGCTCGACAAAGGTTATATATGCGAATCTCTTAGTCCTTGTGCTGTTCCTATTATACTAGTGCCAAAAAAGGATGGTACGTCGCGTATGTGTGTTGATTGTAGAGGCATTAATAATATTACTATTCGTTATCGTCATCCTATTCCTAGGCTAGATGATATGCTTGATGAATTGAGTGGCTCTACAATATTCTCCAAAGTTGATTTGCGTAGTGGATACCATCAAATTCGTATGAAATTGGGAGATGAATGGAAAACAGCATTTAAAACTAAGTTCGGTTTATATGAGTGGTTAGTCATGCCTTTTGGGTTAACTAATGCACCTAGTACTTTCATGAGATTAATGAACGAAGTTTTACGTGCTTTCATTGGACGATTTGTGGTAGTTTACTTTGATGATATATTGATTTATAGCAGATCTTTGGAGGAACATTTGGAACATTTACGTGTTGTTTTTATTGCTCTACGTGATGCACGTTTGTTTGGTAACCTTGGGAAGTGCACCTTTTGCGCCGACCGAGTATCTTTTCTTGGCTATGTTGTTACTCCACAGGGAATTGAAGTTGATAAAGCCAAGATTGAAGCTATTGAGAGTTGGCCGCAGCCCAAAACGGTCACACAAGTGAGGAGTTTCCTTGGCCTCGCTGGTTTCTATAGGCGTTTTGTGAGAGATTTCAGCACCATTGCTACACCTCTCAATGAGCTTACAAAGAAGGATGTGCCTTTTGTTTGGGGTACCTCACAGGAAGAAGCCTTCACGGTATTGAAAGATAAGTTGACACATGCTCCTTTACTCCAACTTCCTGATTTTAATAAGACTTTTGAGCTTGAATGTGATGCTAGTGGAATTGGATTAGGAGGTGTTTTATTACAAGATGGCAAACCTGTTGCATACTTTTCTGAAAAATTGAGTGGGCCTAGTCTGAACTATTCTACTTATGATAAAGAATTATATGCTCTTGTTCGGACCTTAGAAACATGGCAACATTATTTATGGACCAAAGAATTTGTTATACATTCTGATCATGAATCTTTGAAACACATTAAAAGTCAAGCAAAACTGAACCGTAGACATGCTAAATGGGTTGAATTTATTGAGACTTTCCCTTATGTCATTAAACACAAGAAGGGTAAAGAAAATGTTATTGCTGATGCATTGTCTCGTCGTTATACTATGCTTTCACAACTTGACTTTAAAATATTTGGTTTGGAGACCATCAAAGATCAATATGTGCATGATGCTGAATTTAAAGATGTATTGCAGAATTGTAAGGAAGGGAGAACATGGAACAAGTTCGTCGTTAACGATGGAGTTGTGTTTCGTGCTAACAAGCTATGCATTCCAGCTAGCTCCGTTCGTCTTTTGTTGTTGCAGGAGGCGCATGGAGGAGGATTAATGGGACACTTTGGCGTGAAGAAGACGGAGGATATACTTGCTACACATTTCTTTTGGCCAAAGATGAGACGGGATGTTGAGCGTTTTGTTGCTCGCTGCACTACATGTCAAAAAGCTAAGTCACGACTCAATCCTCATGGTTTATATATGCCTTTGCCTGTACCTAGTGTTCCTTGGGAGGATATATCTATGGACTTTGTTTTAGGTTTACCTCGAACAAAGAAGGGGAGGGATAGTGATAGAGGCGAGGGTGTCCCGATCTTTCGATGAGATGATAGCTATCGTTTTTGGTGGAGTAGACTTTGACGATCCGACTACGAACGTGCGAGGACGTCGCGCCTTAGCAATCGCTAAACCAACTCCGAGAGGTTATTGACCACGCCGGAGCACAATCAACCTGACCACGAGGGTCTATCTCCTGCAAGCAAACGAAGAACAAGCAAGAAACTAAGATTTGCAATCTGGATATTGCGAATATAAGATGAAAGCTTTATTGATCAAGGTGGGGTTCTGTGACGTCTTGGTCTGGTCGTTGAACACAAACGAAGTACGCGAAGTTGCAGCTATGGCGAACTTTTAATCTAAACAAAACCCAAAGTCTAAACGGTGCCCTAGGGGCTGTATATATGGAGGAAGAGGAGGGGATTTCGTGGCCCTTGAAGGAGGGGTCCGAAACCAACCCTATCTCTTGTTTCCCCACACATACGGACTCTAAAAACAGCCTATACTCAAGTATTTCGAAATTACATGGGCCTGGCCCAATAATAAGGTGACGCAGCACCTATAATAGCCTCTGGACGAAATTTATGAAGTGACATCTTGTATATTTCGTCCAAGGCTTCCTGCACTCATTATGGTGGCTTCAAAGTCCTGAAATCATCACTTGTAACTCCGTTCTTGTTCCCCTTGTGCATGCCATCATCTCCATGCTTGAACTTACTCCAAGGTTCCTCTTTCTTGTCCAAGCTAGGCCCTTCATTTGTAAGCAAAACAAATGTATCCAATTTAGGCAGCATCATATTCTCATGAACTTTAGAATCATTACCAAGAATCGAAAGTACCTGATATTTTAATTGGCGTGTGCGAGCTCTAGTAATTGGTCCAGTATGTATAGAAGCAGGGGCTGTGGGTGTAACAATGGTATTGATGTCCTCATCAGGATACCATCAAATTCGTATGAAATTGGGGGATGAATGGAAAACAGCATTTAAAACAAAGTTTGGATTATATGAGTGGTTAGTCATGCCTTTTGGGTTAACTAATGCACCTAGTACTTTCATGAGATTAATGAACGAAGTTTTACGTGCTTTCATTGGACGATTTGTGGTAGTCTATTTTGATGATATACTGATTTATAGCAGATCTTTGGAGGAACATTTGGAACATTTACGTGCTGTTTTTATTGCTTTACGTGATGCACGTTTGTTTGGTAACCTTGGGAAGTGCACCTTTTGCACCGACCGAGTATCTTTTCTTGGCTATGTTGTTACTCCACAGGGAATTGAAGTTGATAAAGCCAAGATTGAAGCTATTGAGAGTTGGCCACAGCCCAAAACGGTCACTCAAGTGAGGAGTTTTCTTGGACTCGCTGGTTTCTATAGGCGTTTTGTGAGAGATTTCAGCACCATTGCTGCACCTCTCAATTAGCTTACAAAGAAGGATGTGCCTTTTGTTTGGGGTACCTCACAGGAAGAAGCCTTCACGGTATTGAAAGATAAGTTGACACATGCTCCTTTACTCCAACTTCCTGATTTTAATAAGACTTTTGAGCTTGAATGTGATGCTAGTGGAATTGGATTAGGAGGTGTTTTATTACAAGATGGCAAACCTGTTGCATACTTTTCTGAAAAATTGAGTGGGCCTAGTCTGAACTATTCTACTTATGATAAAGAATTATATGCTCTTGTTCGGACCTTAGAAACATGGCAACATTATTTATGGCCCAAAGAATTTGTTATACATTCTGATCATGAATCTTTGAAACACATTAAAAGTCAAGCAAAACTGAACCGTAGACATGCTAAATGGGTTGAATTTATTGAGACTTTCCCTTATGTCATTAAACACAAGAAGGGTAAAGAAAATGTTATTGCTGATGCATTGTCTCGTCGTTATACTATGCTTTCACAACTTGACTTTAAAATATTTGGTTCTGAGACCATCAAAGATCAATATGTGCATGATGCTGAATTTAAAGATGTATTGCAGAATTGTAAGGAAGGGAGAACATGGAACAAGTTCGTCGTTAACGATGGATTTGTGTTTCGTGCTAACAAGCTATGCATTCCAGCTAGCTCCGTTCGTCTTTTGTTGTTGCAGGAGGCGCATGGAGGAGGATTAATGGGACACTTTGGCGTGAAGAAGACGGAGGATATACTTGCTACACATTTCTTTTGGCCAAAGATGAGACGGGATGTTGAGCGTTTTGTTGCTCGCTGCACTACATGTCAAAAAGCTAAGTCACGACTCAATCCTCATGGTTTATATATGCCTTTGCCTGTACCTAGTGTTCCTTGGGAGGATATATCTATGGACTTTGTTTTAGGTTTACCTCGAACAAAGAAGGGGAGGGATAGCATATTTGTTGTCGTGGATAGGATCTCGAAAATGGCACACTTTATACCATGTCATAAAAGCGATGATGCTGTTAATGTTGCTGATTTGTTCTTTCGTGAAATTATACGCTTGCATGGTGTGCCAAATACTATTGTTTCAGATCGTGATACGAAATTTCTTAGCCACTTTTGGAGATGTTTATGGGCTAAGTTGGGGACTAAACTGCTTTTTAGTACTACATGTCGCCCCCAAACTGATGGACAAACTGAAGTAGTCAATAGAACATTGTCTACTATGCTTAGGGCTGTTTTGAAGAATAACAAGAAAATGTGGGAAGAATGCTTGCCTCATATTGAATTTGCTTATAATCGTTCATTGCATTCTACTACTAAGATGTGTCCTTTTGAAATTGTGTATGGTTTCCTTCCTCGTGCACCAATTGATTTGTTGCCTCTTCCATCTTCGGAGAAGGTTAATTTTGATGCTAAACAACGTGCTGAATTGATCTTAAAAATGCATGAGTTAACTAAGGAGAACATTGAGCGTATGAATGCTAAATATAAACTTGCTGGAGATAAGGGTAGAAAACATGTTGTGTTTGCACCTGGAGATCTTGTTTGGTTACATTTGCGTAAGGATAGATTTCCTGATTTGCGCAAATCAAAGCTAATGCCACGTGCTGATGGTCCTTTTAAGGTCTTAGAGAAAATAAATGATAATGCATATAAACTTGAGCTGCCTGCAGATTTTGGGGTTAGTCCCACTTTTAACATTGCAGATCTGAAGCCTTATTTGGGTGAGGAAGATGAGCTTCCGTCGAGGACGACTTCATTTCAAGAAGGGGAGGATGATGAGGACATCAATACCATTGTTACACCCACAGCCCCTGCTTCTATACATACTGGACCAATTACTAGAGCTCGCGCACGCCAATTAAATTATCAGGTACTTTCGTTTCTTGGTAATGATTCTAAAGTTCATGAGAATATGATGCTGCCTAAATTGGATACATTTGTTTTTCTTACAAATGAAGGGCCTAGCTTGGACAAGAAAGAGGAACCTTGGAGCAAGTTCAAGCATGGAGATGATGGCATGCGCAAGGGGAACAAGAACGGAGTTACAAGTGATGATTTCAGGACTTTGAAGCCACCATAAGGAGTGCAGGAAGCCTTGGACGAAATATACAAGATGCCACTTCATAAATTTCGTCCAGAGGCTATTATAGGTGCTGCGTCACCTTATTATTGGGCCAGGCCCATGTAATTTCGAAATACTTGAGTATAGGCTATTTTTAGAGTCTGTATGTGTGAGGAAACAAGAGATAGGGTTGGTTTCGGACCCCTCCTTCAAGGGCCACGAAATCCCCCCCTCTTCCTCCATATATACAGCCCTTAGGGCACCGTTTAGACTTTGGGTTTTGTTTAGATTAAAAGTTCGCCATAGCTGCAACTTCGCGTACTTCGTTTGTGTTCAACGACCAGACCAAGACGTCACAGAACCCCACCTTGATCAATAAAGCTTTCATCTTATATTCGCAATATCCAGATTGCAAATCTTAGTTTCTTGCTTGTTCTTCGTTTGCTTGCAGGAGATAGACCCTCGTGGTCAGGTTGATTGTGCTCCGGCGTGGTCAATAACCTCTCGGAGTTGGTTTAGCGATTGCTAAGGCGCGACGTCCTCGCACGTTCGTAGTCGGATCGTTAAAGTCTACTCCACCAAAAACGATAACTATCATCTCATCGAAAGATCGGGACACCCTCGCCTCTATCAGAGGGGAGAGGTGCGGCAGCTCACAGTGGCCCTGCAGGTATGCGTAAATGTGCTCGGGGAAGGGCGACGCCGGTGAATCGACGGCGACAGACGGCGACCATCCGAGGAAGACGACGACGCGATCCGGCGATGTAGTGCTCCTCGGCTCCAATGGGTGGCTCCAGGAGGCATAGCAGTCGACGACGGTCACGGTGGATAGGTCAGCGAGGCGGAACAGCGGCGGTAGCTACGCAGGCGAGCAGCGGACGGCGACGAGGTTTCGGCGGGGTGGGGAATGAGAGAGAGAGAGGGGCGCACGGGGGCGAATGGGTAGCTAGGGTTGCGGGAGAGGGCGAGAGGGGCTCGCGGGCGACCTTGTAACACCCCTGTACTGACGAGCTACAGTAACCCCTGGGGTTAAGCTAATTATTTTTGCTAAGCAGTGCATGATCATCTTTACTTCTATCTCATTTCAAATTCCGGTCAAATTCTAATTTAAATACTAAGTGGAATCCAAAAGTTCACAAACATGAAAACTAAAATGTCGGTCATGTGACAAATATTCACTTCATAATATTGGTGGTGAAGGAACATTTTTGCAAAGTGTTTAAATGCCCTAAACTAAATAAAAACAGTGGCTAAGATAACAATTTAATCGCTTGTTAAATTATAAAATATTTAACTAACTTATTTTGGGTCCAAACCAGGTTTGGCAGTGGCCTATCTTAATGTTACTAATTTAGGTGCTGGAATTATATTTTTATAAAACTAAAATAATATGAAAAGTAATTAGAAACAGAAAAGATTAAAAGGTAAAACAAATAAAAAAGAGAAAAGCCTCCCCCCCACGTTGGGCCTTAGCCCAGCTGGCCACTGCCAGCCAGGCCGGCCCATTCCCCCGCTCCCTCGGCCTATATGGCCCCCTGTCCCCGAACCCTAGACGCCACTACCCCCCCCCATTCCTCCGATCCCCGACGCCGGCGCTCGCCATCGTTCGCCCTCTCCGCCGTCACCTCGCCGGATGCCTCCCCGGCCTTGCCCCGACGGCCTCCCTCGCGCCTCGCCGCCCTCTTCTCACGACGCACGTGAGCGCCGCCCGTCTCCCCCCATCTCCCTCTGACTGTCCGCGCTCGCGCCGTCCCCGACCGCGCGCACCACGCCTAGTGCTCGTGCTCGCGCACTTACACGCCCCGCCCGCCGCGCACCAGCGGCGCTCCGCTATCGCAGTGGCCACGCCCGCTATGCGCCCACGCCTCGACTCCACCGCGCCGTCCGCCGCGCCCAGGCGCGCCCCCGCGAGCACCTGGTCGCGCTGCCGCTGCTCTCTGCTGCTGGCCGGCTCCCCGCGTCGTGCCCGTTCGACCCAGCGCCACTGCCGCGTCCACTCCGGCCTCCCGTGTCCCCGCCGCTGCGGGCCTCGCCTCTCACCGCGCCACCCAACCATGCGCTCGTGCCGCCCGCTTCAGGCCTCCCCCAGCCGCCTGTCGCTGACCGCGACCCGGCCGCGCCTGTGCCAGCCGGCTGCACCGGCCGTGCCGCTCGGTCCCGAACCAGCCGCGCCCGCTCGCCCAGCGCCCGACCCGCTATGGCCTGTGGCTCATTGACAACGGGGCCCCACGCCCCAGCCCCTGTTAAAAAAAGCTTCTATAAAAAAATGAAAACTAAATAACAAATTAATTAATTATACAATTAATTAACTTAATTAATTCTATTTAGATAACTAATTAAACCTAATTAGCCTGCTAACTAAAATAACTAACTGTTAATTAGTTAGTAGTCTATGACACGCGGGACCCGCACGTCAGTTGACTGGTCAACGATCAACTTTGACCGATGATGTCATGCTGTTGTCATGCTGACGCAATATATATTTTTTGAATAATAATAATCCAAGAAATGTTTAATCTTTATAAATTAATATAAAATAAACCGTAACTCAGATGAAAATATTTTGTACATGAAAGTTGCTCAGAACGACGAGACGAATCCGAATACGCAGTCCGTTCATCCGCCACACATCCCTAGCATAGCGAACATGCAACAATCCCCCTCTGGTTCGTCTGTCTGAAAATGCCAAACACCGGGGATACTTTCCTGGATGTTTTTCCCCTTCGCCGGTATCACCTATCCCTGCGTTAGATCACCCCTAACACCGCGTATTGCCTTGTTGTATTTTGTAATGCTATGTTTACTGTGTATTTATCTGTTTCCTCCCCCTCTTCTCTCTCGGTAGACCTCGGTAACGACGCAGTTCCCGAGATCGATGCAACTCAGGAGCCCGACGACACCATTGACGACCCTGCCTTTGCCGCCGAGCAACCAGGCAAGCACCGCCCCTTGAGCATACCGATATCGCCTATTCTTTCTCTCTCATGCTTGCATTAGAAATTTCTGCTGCTACTGTTTAACCTATTATGAGGCATAGCCTGTTTATTGTAACCTGCTATTGAAACCTTACCTGCTTATCCTAAACTGTCTAGTATAGGCTGGGTAGAGACCTATCAGTGACCCCACTTGTCCCGACTGCCCCGCTGGATTATCAGAAGCCCCGGTTAATGGGATCGAAGACCAGGACCCGGCACCGTACTTCACCCCCTTTAGTTGTACGACACTACAGGGTTACTATCAAGTGCCGAGGGTGATACCTCGTTAGCACTTCTGATGTTAACTCTATAGAGTAGCTTTTTGGTCGTGGTCTTCGAGGGTGATTCCTCCTTCCCCACTTCCGATAACGACGCTGTCGAGCAACACCTCCAGTGTGAACCCATCGAGGGTGATTCCTCCGAATTCACCTTGACAAATACATCGAGTAGGAATCCAACGAGGGTGATACCTCGGATTCCCTTGATGTTATGGACACGCGGATACTTGGACTTTACATTGTTACTTGGAAAGGCGGGTCGACCCTGAGGGGTACCCGCGAGTGATATGGAGACGGGTTGACCTGGATGGTGCCCGAGTGATGAATATGAGGCATGGCCGGGCATTCTTGGCCCTTGCCGCAAGTCCTCGAGACGGGGCGACGCGGTCACATCGATCGTGAGTCTCTGCTCGTTACCGCAACACCAAGGTACTAACGATTTGGATATTTGATCTAAGTGGGCCTCTCGACCGATAGCTTTAACCATCACGCGGGAATAAATATGGGTCCACGGTAACGGACACTCGGAGTTGTATCCCGACCGATACAACTAGAATTGGATACTATGGCTCTGGGATTGCTTCTCGCAGGGAGTCAAGAAGGGATCTCTAGACGAGGTTGATGACTGTATGGCTCTAGGATTGCTTTCTCGTAGGGCGTCAAGAAAGGATCTCTGGCTGAGGTTGAGACTTAATGATACTACTATTATATACAGTACTAATCTACACTCTTCTAATGCTGCAAGACCGTTGAAGATGCTAGTCTTCGGTAGGACTAGGCTTTCCCCTCTATTCTGGCATTTCTGCAGCCCAGTCCACATATACAGCCTTCCTTTGATAATGTTGCATATGTAGTGTAGATCCTTGCTTGCTGAGTACTTCGGATGAGTACTCACGGTTGCTTTGCTTTCTTTTTCCCCCATATACTTTTGATGCAACCAGATGACGGAGCCCTAGATACAGCTGCCCCACCGACGATCGCTACTACTACCCCGAGGGTGGATACTTCTACATTTTTGGACGACGACCAGGAGTAGGACCGGAGGGTCCCAGGCAGGAGGCCTGCGCCTTTCGATCATAGTGTTTTCTTTTGCCCGCCTTTCTAAGGCTTATCTATTTCTGTTTCATATCTGTACTTAGATATCTGATGCTTCCGCTGTCACTTGTATGCGAGCTTATGTATTCGAGCCCTTGAGGCCCCTGGCTTGTAATATAAAGCTTGTATGACTTCATTTATGTTTTAGAGTTGTGTTGTGATATCTTCCCATAAGTCCTTAGGCTTGATCATGTGCATTTGCGTGTATGATTAGTGCATGATTGAGCCGGGGGCGTCACAAGTTGGTATCTGAGCCGACTGCCTATAGGAATCCCCCTTTCCAACTCCTTGGCCGAAGTTGAGTCTAGTAGTCCAAAACTAATTTGCTAACTTGGCTGTGTGGCTTACGGGACCCCGTCGCCAATTGGGTGGTATTAGGATCTTTTATTTCTCGTCTATACTCTGGGACTCTGATCTCTCTTCTATTCGGGTTAAAATTTTACTAACTCCAGCATTAGGTTCTCGTGATCACATCCACCAGGAGTTCTAAAATATCCCCCCCTTGCTCCAAGATTGTGGGTCAGATTCTGCTTACAGGATCCTTTTATCGAGGGCACCCTGTGTTGTCACTTGCAGAGTCCTCGCTCCAATAGTTTTCTCCGATGTTGATGTAGCCTATTGCTATGTCTCGCTGTGTACTTCCTTACCCCGTGCCAGCGCGCCGCCTAGCTTGTCTAGTCGTGTGCATTTCTGAACTCCTACCGCCGTTTGAGTCCAACTCCGTGCATCGTTCTGTATGTCTTTAATGACTACTAATATGCACCTAATGCCTTCTTGTTCATCACTCATGTTACATCGTGAATGACCTCATACACATGCAGTTTTTCTTGCTAAACTGCCCCTGTTAATTTGGCAGGATGGCTGACGATCCTCCACCTCCACCCTATATTGCCGCACTGATGCATCAGTTTGAATTGAACCGTCAGGTTATAACCGGGATATTGGCTCAGTTCCCGAACCAGAATGCTCAACAACAGCCTACGCCAATAACTCTGCCGGAATTCATGCGCCTCAATCCGTCCACTTTTCGCAGCTCGATTGATCCAATGGATGATGATGATTGGTTCCGTGACATTGCCTTCCAGATGAAGTCGGCCAATGTTATCCCTGACAGTTACGTCACCTATGCGACGTATCACCTGAGGGGATCAGCTGCTCAATGGTGGGAAAGCCACAAGGGTATGTTGCCTGCTGAAACAGTAACCACTTGGCAGCAATTTCAGTCAGCCTTTCGTGCATGGTATATTCCTCAAGGTCTGAAGGACCAAAAGAAGTAGGAATTCCCCAAACTCACCCAGGGAATAATGAATGTGCATGAATATCAGAGGAAATTTCTTGAATTGTCCCGCTATGCTGAAGATGACGTCTGCACTGACGCACGCAAGCAGGAGAAATTCCATGAAGGACTGCGTACTGATATAAACCTCGCACTTGCAGTCCATGATTGCACAGACTTCGCAACGCTTGTCAGCCGATCTTTCCAAGTTGAAACTGCTCTGACTAAATGCCAGGAGTCGCTCAAGCGCACTCATGATGTTGGTTCATCTTCGGGTCAACCTGCTCAGAAATGTCAAGTCTGGGTCCCACACAATGTTCATCATCAACCGGCTCCAATGCCAAGGCCGTCTTATGCTGCACCTCGTCTGCCTCCGCCGCCGAGATAGCTAACGATTCAGGATGGACAGTCCAATGTTGTGGCTCCTTCCCATAACGATGATTTATGCCGCAAGTGTGGACAGCCAGGACACCTTACTATCAATTGTCCCCGGGATCCGTCTCAGAATGTATCGCGGCCTCTTGATGGTCGTACGAATGTCCTTCGAACCCATCATTGCAGAAATCGTAAGGCCAGGATGTCTGCTATGGACCGAGGCCAGGTCACTCACATCAAAATGGGAGAAGCTCATGAGTCTCCTAAAATCGTGATGGGAACTCTGCCAGTTAATTCAGTTGCAGCTTCTGTTCTCTTTGATTCCGGGGAATCACATTCCTTTGTGTCTCAACAATTTTCTCAGTGGCATGAGCTACCTCTAGAGTTATTGCCCACACCATTAGAGATTATCACTCCCCGTTCCAGGTGGCAAACCAAGATGGTAAGTCACAACAATCAGGTCAGAATTGAAGGGTTGATGTTCTCTGCTTCCCTTATTGCTCTTGGACCTTCCGACATAGACATCATTCTCGGTATGGACTGGTTGACCGCCCACAATGTTTTGATTGACTGTGCCGCTAAGAGAGTCCAACTTACCCATCTTCTGGCCAGAAAGTCAAATACTCAGCCTGAATAGCTCAGGATGCTGAGAGCCAGATATATGCTCTGAATGCATTGAATGCCTCACCTCTTGAAGGCATCGAGAACATTCCAGTTGTTCATGATTTTCAAGATGTCTTTCCAAAAGAACTTCCAGGAATACCCCCTGCTAGAGCTGTCGAGTTTGTCATTGACTTGAAACCAGGCACAACTCCTATTGCGAAGCGTCCTTATAAAATGCCGCCGCACCACCTTCTTGAACTTAAGGAGGAAATTGACAAGTCACTTAAGAAGGGTTTCATCTGCCCCAGTTCCTCTGCTTGGGGAGCACCTTCACTCTTCGTTAAGAAGAAGGATGGAACTAACCAATTGGTTCAAGATTATCGGCCCATTAACCAAGCCACAATCTAGAACAAAAATCCGCTTCCTCGGATCAATGATTTGTATGATCAACTTGCCGGTTCCTCAGTATTCTCTAAGCTTGATTTGAGATTGGGATACCATCAGATCCGTGTTCACAAAGAGGATATTCCAAAGACTGCATTTGTTACCCACTATGGCTCTTATGAGTACACTGTAATGTCATTTGGCTTAACAAATGCTCCAGCCACATTCTCCCGTCTGATGAATTACATCTTCATGGATTACCTCGACAAGTTCGTCGTGGTGTATCTAGATGATATTTCGGTCTTTTCAAAGAATAAAGAAGAACATGCTGAACACCTCCATCTGGTACTGGAAAGGCTCCGAGAACACCAGTTGTATGCCAAATACTCCAAATGTGAATTTTGGCTTTCTGAAGTAACCTACCTTGGTCATGTGATTTCCAAGGATGGAATTGCTGTTAACCCGAAACGGGTTCAGGCTATTCTTGACTGGACTACTCCGAAGAATGTCAAGCAAGTGAGAAGTTTTCTCGGCCTTGCAAGCTATTGCCGTCGATTTGTTGAGAACTTTTCTAAGATTGCTAAGCCTTTGACTGATCTACTTCACAAGGGCGTTAAGTTTGAGTGGACAGACAAATGTCAAGAAAGTTTCCAAACACTCAAAGACAAGCTAACATCTGCCCTAGTACTTGCTCCTCCAGATTCTCGCAAAGACTTCATGATTTATTGTGACGCATCCCGTGAAGGATTAGGCTATGTCCTAATGCAAGAGCGTAAAGTGATTGCTTATGGCTCTTGACAGTTGCGCCCGCATGAAGAGAATTATCCGGTACATGATCTAGAACTAGCTGCTGTCATCTATGCATTGAAGTTGTGGCGACATTACCTACTCGGTAATCGTTGCGAGATCTACACGGATCATAAAAGTCTGAAGTACTTGTTCACTCAACCATCTCTAAACCCCCGTCAGCAAAGATGGATGGAGACCATTACGGACTATGATTTGGATATTTCTTATACCCCTGGCAAGGCTAACGTGATGGCTGATGCCTTAAGCCGCAAGTCCTATTGCGACAACCTCATGGTTAGGCGAGCTCAACCTCGTCTTTTTGAAGAACTGTGCAAGCTGAATCTGTGTATTGTTCCACAGGGTTCACTTAATAACCTTGTGATACAACCAGATCTTGAGAAAGCTGTTAAGAATGCGCAAGCTAAAGATGCTGAAGTTGATCTGATGAAGAAAGATCTTCACCTTGAAAAGTACAGGGATTTCTCGCTGTCTGAAGATGGAACCTTGTATTTCAGAAACAGCATTGTAGTACCTCACTTCGAACTCATGACTGACAAGGTCATGAAGGAGGCACATGACACATATTTGTCTATTCATCCGGGTAGTACCAAGATGTATCGTGATCTTCGTCAAAGGTATTGGTGGTCTAAAATGAAGCAGGATATTGCTCGATATGTTGCTGAATGTGATGTGTGTCATCGCGTTAAAGCAGAACATCAGAAGCCTGCTGGAATTCTGCAACCACTTCCTATTCCTCTATGGAAATGGGATAAGGTTCAGATGGATTTCATTACTGTCCTTCCCAAGTCACAGAAGGGTCACGACACTATTCTTGTCATCGTCGACCAACTCTCCAAGGTTGCACACTTTCTGCCTGTCAAGGAGACGATCACTGCTAGTCAGTTAGCATAATTATATATTTCCAGAATTGTATCACTCCACGGTATTCCGAAGGAGATCAGTTCAGACCGTGGCGGTCTTTTCACCTCCAAGTTCTGGGAAAGTTTCCAAGAAGCTATGGGAACTCATATTACTTGGAGTTCAGCTTATCATCCCCAATCCCAAGGCCAAGTCAAACGAGTAAATCAAGTGCTTGAAGACATGCTTCGGGCTTGTGTTATATCATTTGGCAAGAAGTGGGAAGAATCTCTTCCTTATGCAGAATTCTCATATAACAACAGCTATCAAGCCAGCTTGAAAATGGCCCCCTTCGAAGTACTTTACGGACGTAAGTGTCGCACCCCTCTGAATTGGTCAGAAACTGGGGAACGACCGCTCGTGGGTCTGGATATTATTCAACACGCCGAAGAGCAAGTCCGTATCGTTCGAGAAAATCTCAAGGCGGCTCAGGACCGCCAAAAGAGCAACTACGATCGCAAACGATGGGGTTTGACTTATCAACCTGGTGATCAAGCTTATCTGCGTGTCACTCCTATGAAGGGCACTCACCGTTTTGGAATCAAGGGCAAGTTAGCTCCCCGCTACATTGGTCCTTTCGCATTGTTGCTAGACGTGGACAGGTGGCTTATAAATTGGAGTTGCCACCGCAATTATCTCATATCCATGACGTCTTCCATGTGTCGCAACTTCGTCGATGCTTCAAGGAATCTCCGCACCGAGCAGTGGACCATGAAATGCTCGAATTGCAAGATGATCTTTCTTATAAGGAGCATCCGATCCGCATCCTCGATGAAGCTGAACGTCGAACCCGCTAGAAGGTTACCAAGTTCCTCAAAGTGCAGTGGTCAAATCATACGGAAGATGAAGCCACTTGGGAACGCGAGGATCATCTTCGAGAGGAATACCCCGATATTTTCCCTTCTACCTCTTAATTCTCGGGACGAGAATTTCTTTTAGAGGAGGAGAGTTGTAACACCCCTGTACTGACGAGCTACAGTAACCCCTGTGGTTAAGCTAATTATTTTTGCTAAACAGTGCATGATCATCTTTACTTCTATCTCATTTCAAATTCTGGTCAAATTCTAATTTAAATACTAAGTGAAATCCAAAAGTTCACAAACATGAAAACTAAAATGTCGGTCATGTGACAAATAATCACTTTTTAATATTGGTGGTGAACCAACATTTTTGCAAAGTGTTTAAATGCCCTAAAGTAAATAAAAACAGTGGCTAAGATAACAATTTAATCGCTTTTTAAATTATAAAATATTTAACTAACTTATTTTGGGTCCAAACCAGGTTTGGCAGTGGCCTATCTTAATGTTACTAATTTAGGAGCTAGAATTATATTTTTATAAAACTAAAATAATATGAAAAGTAATTAGAAACAGAAAATATTAAAAGGTAAAACAAATAAAAAAGAGAAAAACCTCCCCCCCCCCGTTGGGCCTTAGCCCAACTGGCCACTACCAGCCAGGCCGGTCCATTCCCCCGCTCCCTCGGCCTATATGGCCCTCTGTCCCCGAACCCTAGCGCCCACTACCCCCCCCCCCACTTCTCCCCGATCCCCTCACTCCCCTTGCTCCTCCCCTGACCCGAACTGGATCGGGCCGTCGCCGATCCCCGACGCCAGCGCTCGCCGTCGTTCGCCGTCTCCGCCGTCACCTCGCCGGACGCCTCCCCGGCCTCGCCCCGACGGCCTCCCTCGCGCCTCGCCGCCCTCTTCTCACGACGCACGTGAGCGCCGCTCATCTCCCCCCATCTCCCTCTGACCGTCCGTGCTCGCGCCATCCCCGACAGCGCGCACCGCGCCTAGTTCCCGTGCTCGCGCGCTTACACGCCCCGCCCGCCAAGCACCAGCCGCGCTACGCAGTCGTGGTGGCCACACCCGCTATGCGCCCACGCCTCGACTCCACCTCGTCGTCCGTCGCGCCCAGGCGCGCCCCCGCGAGCACCTGGTCGCGCTGCCGCTGCTCTCTGCTGCTGGCCGGCGCCCCGCACCATGCCCTTTCGACCCAGCGCCGCTGCCGCGTCCACTCCGGCCTCCCGTGGCCCCGCCTCTGCAGGCCTCGCCTCTCACCGCGCCACCCAACCACGCGCTCGTGCCGCCCGCTTCTGGCCTCCCCCAGCTGCCTGCCACTGACCGTGACCCGGCCGCGCCCGTGCCGGCCGGCTGCACCGGTCGTGCCGCTCGGCCCCGAACCAGCCGTGCCTCGCTACTGGGCGGGCTGCGGCTTCGCCCCCAGCCGCGCCCGCTCGCCCAGCGCCCGACCCGCTATGGCCTCTGGCCCATTGACAACGGGGCCCCACGCCCCAGCCCCTGTTAAAAAAAGATTATATGAAAAAACTAATTAATTAAACAATTAATTAACATAATTAATTCTGTTTAGATAACTAATTAAACCTGATTAGCCTGCTAACTAAAACAACTAACTGTTAATTAGTTAGTAGTCTATGACACGCGGGACCCACATGTCAGTTGACTGGTCAACGGTCAACTTTGACCGCTGATGTCATGCTGACATCATGCTGACGCAATATATTTTTTTCAAATAATATTAATCCAAGAAAATGTTTAAATCTTTATAAATTAATATAAAATAAACCGTAACTCAGATGAAAATACTTTGTACATGAAAGTTGCTCAGAACGACGAGACGGATCCAAATAAGCAGTCCGTTCATCCGCCACACATTCCTAGCATAGCAAACATGCAACAATCCCCATCCGGTTCGTCTGTCTGAAAATGCCATACACCGAGGATACTTTCCCGGATATTTTTCCCCTTCGCCGGTATCACCTATCCCTGCGTTAGATTACCCCTAACACCGCGTATTGCCATGTTGTATTTTGTAATGCTATGTTTACTGTGTATTTATCTGTTTCCTGCCCCTCTTTTCTCTCGGTAGTGATGAGGACATCAATACCATTGTTACACCCACAGCCCCTGCTTCTATACATACTGGACCAATTACTAGAGCTCGCGCACGCCAATTAAATTATCAGGTACTTTCGTTTCTTGGTAATGATTCTAAAGTTCATGAGAATATGATGCTGCCTAAATTGGATACATTTGTTTTGCTTACAAATGAAGGCCCTAGCTTGGACAAGAAAGAGGAACCTTGGAGCAAGTTCAAGCATGGAGATGATGGCATGCACAAGGGGAACAAGAACGGAGTTACAAGTGATGATTTCAGGACATTGAAGCCACCATAATGAGTGCAGGAAGCCTTGGACGAAATATACAAGATGTCACTTCATAAATTTCGTCCAGAGGCTATTATAGGTGCTGCGTCACCTTATTATTGGGCCAGGCCCATGTAATTTCGAAATACTTGAGTATAGGCTGTTTTTAGAGTCCGTATGTGTGGGGAAACAAGAGATAGGGTTGGTTTCGGACCCCTCCTTCAAGGGCCACGAAATCCCCTCCTCTTCCTCCATATATACAGCCCCTAGGGCACCGTTTAGACTTTGGGTTTTGTTTAGATTAAAAGTTCGCCATAGCTGCAACTTCGCGTACTTCGTTTGTGTTCAACGACCAGACCAAGACGTCACAGAACCCCACCTCGATCAATAAAGCTTTCATCTTATATTCGCAATATCCAGATTGCAAATCTTAGTTTCTTGCTTGTTCTTCGTTTGCTTGCAGGAGATAGACCCTCGGGGTCAGGTTGATTGTGCTCCGGCGTGGTCAATAACCTCTCGGAGTTGGTTTAGCGATTGCTAAGGCGCGACGTCCTCGCACGTTCGTAGTCGGATCGTCAAAGTCTACTCCACCAAAAACGATAGATATCATCTCATCGAAAGATCGGGACACCCTCGCCTCTATCAAGTGGTATCAAGTCTGGAAAATTCTGGCTAGGCAGTTTTTAGACCATTTGTAGACTTTTTCGAAAAAAAAATTGTTGCGGAGCAAAAAAAAAAAGGAAAAAAGTGCAAAAAAAAAAAAATTTCAGAGTGTGCTCCTCCCTTGTTTACGTGCAGCGCCGTGATTTTTGTTAGTGTTCTAGGCTCGCGTCTCTAGCACGGTCTAGCCTAGGACCAGCACAGTACCGTCGTTGAGAGTTTATTCAACATTGCATCTCTGAATTGATTATTGCTGACCCTTTTTGCTACCATATCATAAGCCTTCCCAGCTCCACATACATCTACATCGTGCGTTTGACACCACCTGGCAATCGCTCTGTCCAAGCTCTGAGAGTTTTGACTACAAAGGTTGCCGATCACCACCTGCTGCTGGGTAAGAACTGGTAAGAATTTGAGATTTGCTTGACGGATTTGTGACACCACACCACACCACCACCACTTTCTAGTAGTCTGTAGGATCATATTCTTGTGTGTTTCTATTGCTGCTAACCATGGCAGGATCACAAGCCGATGAGATTGACTGGGAGAACATGACGAACAAGGAGATGCATGATAAATTTCTGCAAATGATGAGTGGCCAGGTGGGAGATGTGCTAAACAGATTTGAAGAGGCCATGGAGAAGATAGATGGCATGGACAAGTCGTTCGAGACAAAGCTGGATAACAAGTTTAATGAATTGCTCACGCGTCTTCCCCAACCACCACCGGCTGCACCAGTCGCACCTCTGCAACGACAACAACAACGCCCCCTTCCAAATCAGTTCGGACGAGCGAAGCGTGTTCCTCTTGAGGATGGCCAAACTTCTGGTGCTGCTGTACCTACTGTTGATGCTTCTTTGGCTCCTGCTCCTGCTGCTGCTGGTGCCGAGGAGGAGGATGATTACGCGGGCGATTATGAGGATGAGGTTGATCAAAATCATAACTACGTGCAACCACCAGCACCAGGTCGTCCACATGCAAATAATCGCAATGGTAGGTCTGCACCACCACTTCAGGTACGAGATCATGACCATCTTCCTAAATTAAAATTGAATATTCCACCATTCGAGGGTAGATATGTTCCTGATATATCTTACTTGGGAGTTAGAAACTGAACAACGTTTTACATGTTTACAATATCCCGAGGAACGACGTGTTGCTGCTGCTGTTTGTGCTTTCACTAGTTTTGCATGTGTATGGTGGTCTGAACATTGTAGATTATATCCTATTCCAGCTACGTGGGCTGCTTTGAAAACTGCTATGCGTACTCGTCGGGTTCCACCATATTATCAACGTGAATTACTTCAAAAATTGCAGCGCTTAAGACAAGGAAAAAATTCTGTAGAAGAATATTATCAGGAATTACAAACTGGCATGATTAGATGTGGTATTGTTGAGGAGAATGAAGCTATGCTTGCACGTTTCATGGGTGGATTAAATAGAGAGATTCAGACCATTCTAGAGTATAAGGAGTATAATAATATCACTCGTTTATTCCATCTTGCTTGTAAAGCTGAACGTGAAGTGCAGGATCGACAGGCATTGGCGCGAACTAATTTTTCTGCAGGTCGATCTTCATCATGGACACCGCGTGCCTCCTCTACTCCCACACGTCCTACTGCGGCACCACTGACTTCAGCCGCCAATTCCAATCGAGATACAAGAAAACAGGCACCACCACCACCATCTGCCAAGAGTACACCTTCTGGGCCAGCCCAGAGCTCTTCTTCATCTATGGCATCAACAGGGCACACACATGATATTATTTGTCGTCGTTGTAAGGGAAGAGGTCATTATGCGAGAGAATGCCAATCTCCGCGTGTTATGATTGCTACTGAGGATGGTGGGTATGAGTCCGCTAGTGATTATGATGAGGAGACTTTGGCTCTTATTACAAGTGAAGAACACGGTGGAGATGATTTTGATCATGAGACGCAATACATGGCTCCTGAAGACGCTGACAGGTATGAATGTTTAGTTGCTCAACGTGTTTTGAGTGTGCAGGTCACACAAGCTGAGCAAAATCAGAGGCATAATTTGTTCCATACAAAGGGAGTTGTGAAGGAACGTTCTGTTCGCGTCATCATAGATGGAGGGAGCTGCAACAACTTGGCTAGCATGGAGATGGTGGAGAAGCTATCTCTCACCACAAGACCACATCCACATCCTTACTATATCCAATGGTTCAACAACAGCGGCAAGGTTAAGTTAACACGTACTGTTCGTGTGCATTTTAGTATCTCTACATATGCTGATTATGTTGATTGTGATGTGGTACCCATGCAAGCATGTTCATTATTACTTGGTAGACCATGGCAATTTGATAAAAATTCTGTACACCATGGTAGAAACAATCAGTATACTCTTGTTCATAAGGATAAACATATTACTTTGCTTCCTATGACTCCTGATTCTATTTTGAAAGATGATATTAATAGAGCTAGTAAAGCAAAACAGGAGAAAAATAACAGTGAAAATCAGATTGTGGCAAAAGAATTTGAGCAACAAATGAAGCCTAATAATAAACCATCTAGTGTTGCTTCTGAAATTAAATTGAAAAGTGCATGCTTACTTGCCACCAAATCTGATATTGATGAGCTAGATTTCAGCAATTCTGTTTGCTATGCTTTTGTGTGCAAAGAGGCGTTATTTTCATTCGAGGACGTGCCTTCCTCTTTGCCTCCTGCGGTCACTAACATTTTGCAGGAGTTCGCTGACGTCTTTCCACAAGACGTGCCACCGGGATTACCACCTATTCGCGGGATTGAGCATCAGATTGACTTAATTCCCGGTGCTTCGTTGCCAAACCGTGCGCCATACCGTACCAATCCAGAGGAGACGAAGGAGATTATGCGTCAAGTACAGGAGCTGCTCGACAAAGGTTATATACGCGAATATCTTAGTCCTTGTGCTGTTCCTATTATACTAGTGCCAAAAAAGGATGGTACGTCGCGTATGTGTGTTGATTGTAGAGGCATTAATAATATTACTATTCGTTATCGTCATCCTATTCCTAGGCTAGATGATATGCTTGATGAATTGAGTGGCTCTACAATATTCTCCAAAGTTGATTTGCGTAGTGGATACCATCAAATTCGTATGAAATTGGGAGATGAATGGAAAACAGCATTTAAAACTGAGTTCTGTTTATATGAGTGGTTAGTCATGCCTTTTGGGTTAACTAATGCACCTAGTACTTTCATGAGATTAATGAACGAAGTTTTACGTATTTTCATTGGACGATTTGTGGTAGTTTACTTTGATGATATATTGATTTATAGCAGATCTTTGGAGGAACATTTGGAACATTTACGTGCTGTTTTTATTGCTCTACGTGATGCACGTTTGTTTGGTAACCTTGGGAAGTGCACCTTTTGCACCGACCGAGTATCTTTTCTTGGCTATGTTGTTACTCCACAGCGAATTGAAGTTGATAAAGCCAAGATTGAAGCTATTGAGAGTTGGCCGCAGCCCAAAACGGTCACACAAGTGAGGAGTTTCCTTGGCCTCGCTGGTTTCTATAGGCGTTTTGTGAGAGATTTTAGTACCATTGCTGCACCTCTCAACGAGCTTACAAAGAAGGACGTGCCTTTTGTTTGGGGTACCGCACAGGAAGAAGCCTTCACGGTGTTGAAAGATAAGTTAACACATGCTCCTTTACTCCAACTCCCTGATTTTAATAAGACTTTTGAGCTTGAATGTGATGCTAGTGGAATTGGATTAGGAGGTGTGTTATTACAAGATGGCAAACCTGTAGCATACTTTTCTGAAAAATTGAGTGGGCCTAGTCTGAACTATTCTACTTATGATAAAGAATTATATGCTCTTGTTAGGACCTTAGAAACATGGCAACATTATTTATGGCCCAAAGAATTTGTTATTCATTCTGATCATGAATCTTTGAAACATATTAAAAGTCAAGCCAAACTGAACCGTAGACATGCTAAATGGGTTGAATTCATTGAGACTTTCCCTTATGTCATTAAACACAAGAAGGGTAAAGAAAATGTTATTGCTGATGCATTGTCTCGTCGTTATACTATGCTTTCACAACTTGACTTTAAAATATTTGGTTTGGAGACCATCAAAGATCAATATGTGCATGATGCTGAATTTAAAGATGTATTGCAGAATTGTAAGGAAGGGAGAACATGGAACAAGTTCGTCGTTAACGATGGATTTGTGTTTCGTGCTAACAAGCTATGCATTCCAGCTAGCTCCGTTCGTCTTTTGTTGTTGCAGGAGGCGCATGGAGGAGGATTAATGGGACACTTTGGCATGAAGAAGACGGAGGATATACTTGCTACACATTTCTTTTGGCCAAAGATGAGACGGGATGTTGAGCGTTTTGTTGCTCGCTGCACTACATGTCAAAAAGCTAAGTCACGACTCAATCCTCATGGTTTATATATGCCTTTGCCTGTACCTACTGTTCCTTGGGAGGATATATCTATGGACTTTGTTTTAGGTTTACCTCGAACAAAGAAGGGGAGGGATAGCATATTTGTTGTCGTGGATAGGTTCTCGAAAATGGCACACTTTATACCATGTCATAAAAGCGATGATGCTGTTAATGTTGCTGATTTGTTCTTTCGTGAAATTATACGCTTGCATGGTGTGCCAAATACTATTGTTTCAGATCGTGATACTAAATTTCTTAGCCACTTTTGGAGATGTTTATGGGCTAAGTTGGGGACTAAACTGCTTTTTAGTACTACATGTCACCCTCAAACTGATGGACAAACTGAAGTAGTCAATAGAACATTGTCTACTATGCTTAGGGCTGTTTTGAAGAATAACAAGAAAATGTGGGAAGAATGCTTGCCTCATATTGAATTTGCTTATAATCGTTCATTGCATTCTACTACTAAGATGTGTCCTTTTGAAATTGTGTATGGTTTCCTTCCTCGTGCACCAATTGATTTGTTGCCTCTTCCATCTTCGGAGAAGGTTAATTTTGATGCTAAACAACGTGCTGAATTGATCTTAAAAATGCATGAGTTAACTAAGGAGAACATTGAGCGTATGAATGCTAAATATAAACTTGCTGGAGATAAGGGTAGAAAACATATTGTGTTTGCACCTGGAGATCTTGTTTGGTTACATTTGCGTAAGGATAGATTTCCTGATTTGCGCAAATCAAAGCTAATGCCACGTGCTGATGGTCCTTTTAAGGTGTTAGAGAAAATAAATGATAATGCATATAAACTTGAGCTGCCTGCAGATTTTGGGGTTAGTCCCACTTTTAACATTGCAGATCTGAAGCCTTATTTGGGTGAGGAAGATGAGCTTCCGTCGAGGACGACTTCATTTCAAGAAGGGGAGGATGATGAGGACATCAATACCATTGTTACACCCACAACCCCTGCTTCTATACATACTGGACCAATTACTAGAGCTCGCGCACGCCAATTAAATTATCAGGTACTTTCGTTTCTTGGTAATGATTCTAAAGTTCATGAGAATATGATGCTGCCTAAATTGGATACATTTGTTTTGCTTACAAATGAAGGCCCTAGCTTGGACAAGAAAGAGGAACCTTGGAGCAAGTTCAAGCATGGAGATGATGGCATGCACAAGGGGAACAAGAACGGAGTTACAAGTGATGATTTCAGGACTTTGAAGCCACCATAATGTGTGCAGGAAGCCTTGGACGAAATATACAAGATGTCACTTCATAAATTTCGTCCAGAGGCTATTATAGGTGCTGCGTCACCTTATTATTGGGCCAGGCCCATGTAATTTCGAAATACTTGAGTATAGGCTGTTTTTAGAGTCCGTATGTGTGGGGTAACAAGAGATAGGGTTGGTTTCGGACCCCTCCTTCAAGGGCCACGAAATCCCCTCCTCTTCCTCCATATATACAGCCCTTAGGGCACCGTTTAGACTTTGGGTTTTGTTTAGATTAAAAGTTCGCCATAGCTGCAACTTCGCGTACTTCGTTTGTGTTCAACGACCAGACCAAGACGTCACAGAACCCCACCTCGATCAATAAAGCTTTCATCTTATATTCGCAATATCCAGATTGCAAATCTTAGTTTCTTGCTTGTTCTTCGTTTGCTTGCAGGAGATAGACCCTCGGGGTCAGGTTGATTGTGCTCCGGCGTGGTCAATAACCTCTCGGAGTTGGTTTAGCGATTGCTAAGGCGCGACGTCCTCGCACGTTCGTAGTCGGATCGTCAAAGTCTACTCCACCAAAAACGATAGATATCATCTCATCGAAAGATCGGGACACCCTCGCCTCTATCACCATACACATGCAAAACTAGTGAAAGCACAAACAGCAGCAGCAACACGTCGTTCCTCGGGATATTGTAAACATGTAAAACGTTGTTCAGTTTCTAACTCCCAAGTAAGATATATATCAGGAACATATCTACCCTCGAATGGTGGAATATTCAATTTTAATTTAGGAAGATGGTCATGATCTCGTACCTGAAGTGGTGGTGCAGGCCTACCATTGCGATTATTTGCATGTGGACGACCTGGTGCTGGTGGTTGCACGTAGTTATGATTTTGATCAACCTCATCCTCATAATCGCCCGCGTAATCATCCTCCTCCTCGGCACCAGCAGCAGCAGGAGCAGGAGCCAAAGAAGCATCAACAGTAGGTACAGCAGCACCAGAAGTTTGGCCATCCTCAAGAGGAACACGCTTCGCTCGTCCGAACTGATTTGGAAGGGGGCGTTGTTGTTGTCGTTGCAGAGGTGCGACAGGTGCAGTCGGTGGTGGTTGGGGAAGACGCGTGAGCAATTCATTAAACTTGTTATCCAGCTTTGTCTCGAACGACTTCTCCATGCCATCTATCTTCTCCATGGCCTCTTCAAATCTGTTTATCACATCTCCCACCTGGCCACTCATCATTTGCTGAAATTTATCATGCAACTCCTTGTTCGTCATGTTCTCCCAGTCAATCTCGTCGGCTTGTGATCCTGCCATGGTTAGCAGCAATAGAAACACACGAGAATATGATCCTACAGACTACTAGAAAGTGGTGGTGGTGTGGTGTGGTGTCACAAATCCGTCAAGCAAATCTCAAATTCTTACCAGTTCTTACCCAGCAGCAGGTGGTGATCGGCAACCTTTGTAGTCAAAACTCTCAGAGCTTGGACAGAGCGATTGCCAGGTGGTGTCAAACGCACGATGTAGATGTATGTGGAGCTGGGAAGGCTTATGATATGGTAGCAAAAAGGGTCAGCAATAATCAATTCAGAGATGCAATGTTGAATAAACTCTCAACGACGGTACTGTGCTGGTCCTAGGCTAGACCGTGCTAGAGACGCGAGCCTAGAACACTAACAAAAATCACGGCGCTGCACGTAAACAAGGGAGGAGCACACTCTGAAATTTTTTTTTTTTTGCACTTTTTTCCTTTTTTTTTTTGCTCCGCAACAATTTTTTTTTCGAAAAAGTCTACAAATGGTCTAAAAACTGCCTAGCCAGAATTTTCCAGACTTGATACCACTTGATAGAGGCGAGGGTGTCCCGATCTTTCGATGAGATGATATCTATCGTTTTTGGTGGAGTAGACTTTGACGATCCGACTACGAACGTGCGAGGACGTCGCGCCTTAGCAATCGCTAAACCAACTCCGAGAGGTTATTGACCACGCCGGAGCACAATCAACCTGACCCCGAGGGTCTATCTCCTGCAAGCAAACGAAGAACAAGCAAGAAACTAAGATTTGCAATCTGGATATTGCGAATATAAGATGAAAGCTTTATTGATCGAGGTGGGGTTCTGTGACGTCTTGGTCTGGTCGTTGAACACAAACGAAGTACGCGAAGTTGCAGCTATGGCGAACTTTTAATCTAAACAAAACCCAAAGTCTAAACGATGCCCTAAGGGCTGTATATATGGAGGAAGAGGGGGGGATTTCGTGGCCCTTGAAGGAGGGGTCCGAAACCAACCCTATCTCTTGTTTCCCCACACATACGGACTCTAAAAACAGCCTATACTCAAGTATTTCGAAATTACATGGGACTAGCCCAATAATAAGGTGACGCAGCACCTATAATAGCCTCTGGACGAAATTTATGAAGTGACATCTTGTATATTTCGTCCAAGGCTTCCTGCACTCATTATGGTGGCTTCAAAGTCCTGAAATCATCACTTGTAACTCCGTTCTTGTTCCCCTTGTGCATGCCATCATCTCCATGCTTGAACTTGCTCCAAGGTTCCTCTTTCTTGTCCAAGCTAGGCCCTTCATTTGTAAGCAAAACAAATGTATCCAATTTAGGCAGCATCATATTCTCATGAACTTTAGAATCATTACCAAGAAACGAAAGTACCTGATATTTTAATTGGCGTGCGCGAGCTCTAGTAATTGGTCCAGTATGTATAGAAGCAGGGGCTGTGGGTGTAACAATGGTATTGATGTCCTCATCATCCTCCCCTTCTTGAAATGAAGTCGTCCTCGACGGAAGCTCATCTTCCTCACCCAAATAAGGCTTCAGATCTGCAATGTTAAAAGTGGGACTAACCCCAAAATCTGCAGGCAGCTCAAGTTTATATGCATTATCATTTATTTTCTCTAACACCTTAAAGGACCATCAGCACGTGGCATTAGCTTTGATTTGCGCAAATCAGGAAATCTATCCTTACGCAAATGTAACCAAACAAGATCTCCAGGTGCAAACACAACATGTTTTCTACCCTTATCTCCAGCAAGTTTATATTTAGCATTCATACGCTCAATGTTCTCCTTAGTTAACTCATGCATTTTTAAGATCAATTCAGCACGTTGTTTAGCATCAAAATTAACCTTCTCCGAAGATGGAAGAGGCAACAAATCAATTGGTGCACGAGGAAGGAAACCATACACAATTTCAAAAGGACACATCTTAGTAGTAGAATGCAATGAACGATTATAAGCAAATTCAATATGAGGCAAGCATTCTTCCCACATTTTCTTGTTATTCTTCAAAACAGCCCTAAGCATAGTAGACAATGTTCTATTGACTACTTCAGTTTGTCCATCAGTTTGGGGGTGACATGTAGTACTAAAAAGCAGTTTAGTCCCCAGCTTAGCCCATAAACATCTCCAAAAGTGGCTAAGAAATTTAGTATCACGAGCTGAAACAATAGTATTTGGCACACCATGCAAGCGTATAATTTCACGAAAGAACAAATCAGCAACATTAACAGCATCATCGCTTTTATGACATGGTATAAAGTGTGCCATTTTCGAGAACCTATCCACGACAACAAATATGCTATCCCTCCCCTTCTTTGTTCGAGGTAAACCTAAAACAAAGTCCATAGATATATCCTCCCAAGGAACACTAGGTACAGGCAAAGGCATATATAAACCATGAGGATTGAGTCGTGACTTAGCTTTTTGACATGTAGTGCAGCGAGCAACAAAACGCTCAACATCCCGTCTCATCTTTGGCCAAAAGAAATGTGTAGCAAGTATATCCTCCGTCTTCTTCACGCCAAAGTGTCCCATTAATCCTCCTCCATGCGCCTCCTGCAACAACAAAAGACGAACAGAGCTAGCTGGAATGCATAGCTTGTTAGCACGAAACACAAATCCATCGTTAATGACGAACTTGTTTGATAGAGGCGAGGGTGTCCCGATCTTTCGATGAGATGATAGCTATCGTTTTTGGTGGAGTAGACTTTGACGATCCGACTACGAACGTGCGAGGACGTCGCGCCTTAGCAATCGCTAAACCAACTCCGAGAGGTTATTGACCACGCCGGAGCACAATCAACCTGACCACGAGGGTCTATCTCCTGCAAGCAAACGAAGAACAAGCAAGAAACTAAGATTTGCAATCTGGATATTGCGAATATAAGATGAAAGCTTTATTCATCAAGGTGGGGTTCTGTGACGTCTTGGTCTGGTCGTTGAACACAAACGAAGTACGCGAAGTTGCAGCTATGGCGAACTTTTAATCTAAACAAAACCCAAAGTCTAAACGGTGCCCTAAGGGCTGTATATATGGAGGAAGAGGAGGGGATTTCGTGGCCCTTGAAGGAGGGGTCCGAAACCAACCCTATCTCTTGTTTCCCCACACATACGGACTCTAAAAACAGCCTATACTCAAGTATTTCGAAATTACATGGGCCTGGCCCAATAATAAGGTGACGCAGCACCTATAATAGCCTCTGGACGAAATTTATGAAGTGACATCTTGTATATTTCGTCCAAGGCTTCCTGCACTCATTATGGTGGCTTCAAAGTCCTGAAATCATCACTAGTAACTCCGTTCTTGTTCCCCTTGTGCATGCCATCATCTCCATGCTTGAACTTGCTCCAAGGTTCCTCTTTCTTGTCCAAGCTAGGCCCTTCATTTGTAAGCAAAACAAATGTATCCAATTTAGGCAGCATCATATTCTCATGAACTTTAGAATCATTACCAAGAAACGAAAGTACCTGATATTTTAATTGACGTGCGCGAGCTCTAGTAATTGGTCCAGTATGTATAGAAGCAGGGGCTGTGGGTGTAACAATGGTATTGATGTCCTCATCAGTACCCATGCAAGCATGTTCCTTATTACTTGGTAGACCATGGCAATTTGATAAAAGTTCTGTACACCATGGTAGAAACAATCAGTATACTCTTGTTCATAAGGATAAACATATTACTTTGCTTCCTATGTCTCCTGATTCTATTTTGAAAGATGATATTAATAGAGCTAGTAAGGCAAAACAGGAGCAAAATAAGAGTGAAAATCAGATTGTGGCAAAAGAATTTGAGCAACAAATGAATCCTAATAATAAACCATCTACTGTTGCTTCTGAAATTAAATTGAAAAGTGCATGTTTACTTGCCACCAAATCTGATATTGATGATCTAGATTTCAGCAAATCTGTTTGCTATGCTTTTGTGTGCAAAGAGGCATTATTTTCATTCGAGGACATGCCTTCCTCTTTGCCTCCTGCTGTTACTAACATTTTGCAGGAGTTCGCCGATGTCTTTCCACAAGATGTGCCTCCGGGATTACCACCTATTCGAGGGATTGAGCATCAGATTGACTTAATTCCCGGTGCATCGCTACCCAACCGTGCACCATACCGTACTAATCCAGAGGAGACGAAGGAGATTATGCGTCAAGTCCAAGAGTTGCTCGACAAAGGTTATATACGCGAATCCCTTAGTCCTTGTGCTGTTCCTATTATTCTAGTGCCGAAAAAGGATGGTACATCGCGTATGTGTGTTGATTGTAGAGGCATTAATAATATTACTATTCGTTATCGTCATCCTATTCCTAGACTAGATGATATGCTTGATGAATTGAGTGGCTCTACAATATTCTCCAAAGTTGATTTGCGTAGTGGATACCATCAAATTCGTATGAAATTGGGGGGTGAATGGAAAACAGCATTTAAAACAAAGTTTGGATTATATGAGTGGTTAGTCATGCCTTTTGGGTTAACTAATGCACCTAGTACTTTCATGAGATTAATGAACGAAGTTTTACGTGCTTTCATTGGACGATTTGTGGTAGTCTATTTTGATGATATACTGATTTATAGCAGATCTTTGGAGGAACATTTGGAACATTTACGTGCTGTTTTTATTGCTTTACGTGATGCACGTTTGTTTGGTAACCTTGGGAAGTGCACCTTTTGCACCGACCGAGTATCTTCTCTTGGCTATGTTGTTACTCCACAGGGAATTGAAGTTGATAAAGCCAAGATTGAAGCTATTGAGAGTTGGCCACAGCCCAAAACGGTCACTCAAGTGAGGAGTTTTCTTGGACTCGCTGGTTTCTATAGGCGTTTTGTGAGAGATTTCAGCACCATTGCTGCACCTCTCAATGAGCTTACAAAGAAGGATGTGCCTTTTGTTTGGGGTACCTCACAGGAAGAAGCCTTCACGGTATTGAAAGATAAGTTGACACATGCTCCTTTACTCCAACTTCCTGATTTTAATAAGACTTTTGAGCTTGAATGTGATGCTAGTGGAATTGGATTAGGAGGTGTTTTATTACAAGATGGCAAACCTGTTGCATACTTCTCTGAAAAATTGAGTGGGCCTAGTCTGAACTATTCTACTTATGATAAAGAATTATATGCTCTTGTTCGGACCTTAGAAACATGGCAACATTATTTATGGCCCAAAGAATTTGTTATACATTCTGATCATGAATCTTTGAAACACATTAAAAGTCAAGCAAAACTGAACCGTAGACATGCTAAATGGGTTGAATTTATTGAGACTTTCCCTTATGTCATTAAACACAAGAAGGGTAAAGAAAATGTTATTGCTGATGCATTGTCTCGTCGTTATACTATGCTTTCACAACTTGACTTTAAAATATTTGGTTTGGAGACCATCAAAGATCAATATGTGCATGATGCTGAATTTAAAGATGTATTGCAGAATTGTAAGGAAGGGAGAACATGGAACAAGTTTGTCGTTAACGATGGATTTGTGTTTCGTGCTAACAAGCTATGCATTCCAGCTAGCTCCGTTCGTCTTTTGTTGTTGCAGGAGGCGCATGGAGGAGGATTAATGGGACACTTTGGCGTGAAGAAGACGTAGGATATACTTGCTACACATTTCATTTGGCCAAAGATGAGACGGGATGTTGAGTGTTTTGTTGCTCGCTGCACTACATGTCAAAAAGCTAAGTCACGACTCAATCCTCATGGTTTATATATGCCTTTGCCTGTACCTAGTGTTCCTTGGGAGGATATATCTATGGACTTTGTTTTAGGTTTACCTCGAACAAAGAAGGGGAGGGATAGCATATTTGTTGTCGTGGATAGGTTCTCGAAAATGGCACACTTTATACCATGTCATAAAAGCGATGATGCTGTTAATGTTGCTGATTTGTTCTTTCGTGAAATTATACGCTTGCATGGTGTGCCAAATACTATTGTTTCAGATCGTGATACTAAATTTCTTAGCCACTTTTGGAGATGTTTATGGGCTAAGTTGGGGACTAAACTGCTTTTTAGTACTACATGTCACCCCCAAACTGATGGACAAACTGAAGTAGTCAATAGAACATTGTCTACTATGCTAGGGCTGTTTTGAAGAATAACAAGAAAATGTGGGAAGAATGCTTGCCTCATATTGAATTTGCTTATAATCGTTCATTGCATTCTACTACTAAGATGTGTCCTTTTGAAATTGTGTATGGTTTCCTTCCTCGTGCACCAATTGATTTGTTGCCTCTTCCATCTTCAGAGAAGGTTAATTTTGATGCTAAACAACGTGCTGAATTGATCTTAAAAATGCATGAGTTAACTAAGGAGAACATTGAGCGTATGAATGCTAAATATAAACTTGCTGGAGATAAGGGTAGAAAACATGTTGTGTTTGCACCTGGAGATCTTGTTTGGTTACATTTGCGTAAGGATAGATTTCCTGATTTGCGCAAATCAAAGCTAATGCCACGTGCTGATGGTCCTTTTAAGGTGTTAGAGAAAATAAATGATAACGCATATAAACTTGAGCTGCCTGCAGATTTTGGGGTTAGTCCCACTTTTAACATTGCAGATCTGAAGTCTTATTTGGGTGAGGAAGATGAGCTTCCGTCGAGGACGACTTCATTTCAAGAAGGGGAGGATGATGAGGACATCAATACCATTGTTACACCCACAGCCCCTGCTTCTATACATACTGGACCAATTACTAGAGCTCGCGCACGCCAATTAAATTATCAGGTACTTTCGTTTCTTGGTAATGATTCTAAAGTTCATGAGAATATGATGCTGCCTAAATTGGATACATTTGTTTTGCTTACAAATGAAGGGCCTAGCTTGGACAAGAAAGAGGAACCTTGGAGCAAGTTCAAGCATGGAGATGATGGCATGCGCAAGGGGAACAAGAACGGAGTTACAAGTGATGATTTCAGGACTTTGAAGCCACCATAAGGAGTGCAGGAAGCCTTGGACGAAATATACAAGATGCCACTTCATAAATTTCGTCCAGAGGCTATTATAGGTGCTGCGTCACCTTATTATTGGGCCAGGCCCATGTAATTTCGAAATACTTGAGTATAGGCTATTTTTAGAGTCCGTATGTGTGGGGAAACAAGAGATAGGGTTGGTTTCGGACCCCTCCTTCAAGGGCCACGAAATCCCCCCCTCTTCCTCCATATATACAGCCATTAGGGCATCGTTTAGACTTTGGGTTTTGTTTAGATTAAAAGTTCGCCATAGCTGCAACTTCGCGTACTTCGTTTGTGTTCAACGACCAGACCAAGACGTCACAGAACCCCACCTCGATCAATAAAGCTTTCATCTTATATTCGCAATATCCAGATTGCAAATCTTAGTTTCTTGCTTGTTCTTCGTTTGCTTGCAGGAGATAGACCCTCGGGGTCAGGTTGATTGTGCTCCGGCGTGGTCAATAACCTCTCGGAGTTGGTTTAGCGATTGCTAAGGCGCGACGTCCTCGCACGTTCGTAGTCGGATCGTCAAAGTCTACTCCACCAAAAACGATAGATATCATCTCATCGAAAGATCGGGACACCCTCGCCTCTATCAAGTGGTATCAAGTCTGGAAAATTCTGGCTAGGCAGTTTTTAGACCATTTGTAGACTTTTTCGAAAAAAAAATTGTTGCGGAGCAAAAAAAAAAAGGAAAAAAGTGCAAAAAAAAAAAAATTTCAGAGTGTGCTCCTCCCTTGTTTACGTGCAGCGCCGTGATTTTTGTTAGTGTTCTAGGCTCGCGTCTCTAGCACGGTCTAGCCTAGGACCAGCACAGTACCGTCGTTGAGAGTTTATTCAACATTGCATCTCTGAATTGATTATTGCTGACCCTTTTTGCTACCATATCATAAGCCTTCCCAGCTCCACATACATCTACATCGTGCGTTTGACACCACCTGGCAATCGCTCTGTCCAAGCTCTGAGAGTTTTGACTACAAAGGTTGCCGATCACCACCTGCTGCTGGGTAAGAACTGGTAAGAATTTGAGATTTGCTTGACGGATTTGTGACACCACACCACACCACCACCACTTTCTAGTAGTCTGTTGATGAGGACATCAATACCATTGTTACACCCACAGCCCCTGCTTCTATACATACTGGACCAATTACTAGAGCTCGCGCACGCCAATTAAAATATCAGGTACTTTCGTTTCTTGGTAATGATTCTAAAGTTCATGAGAATATGATGCTGCCTAAATTGGATACATTTGTTTTGCTTACAAATGAAGGGCCTAGCTTGGACAAGAAAGAGGAACCTTGGAGCAAGTTCAAGCATGGAGATGATGGCATGCACAAGGGGAACAAGAACGAAGTTACAAGTGATGATTTCAGGACTTTGAAGCCACCATAATGAGTGCAGGAAGCCTTGGACAAAATATACAAGATGTCACTTCATAAATTTCGTCCAGAGGCTATTATGGGTGCTGCGTCACCTTATTATTGGGCCAGGCCCATGTAATTTCGAAATACTTGAGTATAGGCTGTTTTTAGAGTCCGTATGTGTGGGGAAACAAGAGATAGGGTTGGTTTCGGACCCCTCCTTCAAGGGCCACGAAATCCCCTCCTCTTCCTCCATATATACAGCCCTTAGGGCACCGTTTAGACTTTGGGTTTTGTTTAGATTAAAAGTTCGCCATAGCTGCAACTTCGCGTACTTCGTTTGTGTTCAACGACCAGACCAAGACGTCACAGAACCCCACCTTGATCAATAAAGCTTTCATCTTATATTCGCAATATCCAGATTGCAAATCTTAGTTTCTTGCTTGTTCTTCGTTTGCTTGCAGGAGATAGACCCTCGTGGTCAGGTTGATTGTGCTCCGGCGTGGTCAATAACCTCTCGGAGTTGGTTTAGCGATTGCTAAGGCGCGACGTCCTCGCACGTTCGTAGTCGGATCGTCAAAGTCTACTCCACCAAAAACGATAGCTATCATCTCATCGAAAGATCGGGACACCCTCGCCTCTATCAACTATGCTTAGGGCTGTTTTGAAGAATAACAAGAAAATGTGGGAAGAATGCTTGCCTCATATTGAATTTGCTTATAATCGTTCATTGCATTCTACTACTAAGATGTGTCCTTTTGAAATCGTGTATGGTTTCCTTCCTCGTGCACCAATTGATTTGTTGCCTCTTCCATCTTCGGAGAAGGTTAATTTTGATGCTAAACAACGTGCTGAATTGATCTTAAAAATGCATGAGTTAACTAAGGAGAACATTGAGCGTATGAATGCTAAATATAAACTTGCTGGAGATAAGGGTAGAAAACATGTTGTGTTTGCACCTGGAGATCTTGTTTGGTTACATTTGCGTAAGGATAGATTTCCTGATTTGCGCAAATCAAAGCTAATGCCACGTGCTGATGGTCCTTTTAAGGTGTTAGAGAAAATAAATGATAATGCATATAAACTTGAGCTGCCTGCAGATTTTGGGGTTAGTCCCACTTTTAACATTGCAGATCTGAAGCCTTATTTGGGTGAGGAAGATGAGCTTCCGCCGAGGACGACTTCATTTCAAGAAGGGGAGGATGATGAGGACATCAATACCATTGTTACACCCACAGCCCCTGCTTCTATACATACTGGACCAATTACTAGAGCTCGCGCACGCCAATTAAATTATCAGGTACTTTCGTTTCTTGGTAATGATTCTAAAGTTCATGAGAATATGATGCTGCCTAAATTGGATACATTTGTTTTGCTTACAAATGAAGGCCCTAGCTTGGACAAGAAAGAGGAACCTTGGAGCAAGTTCAAGCATGGAGATGATGGCATGCACAAGGGGAACAAGAACGGAGTTACAAGTGATGATTTCAGGACATTGAAGCCACCATAATGAGTGCAGGAAGCCTTGGACGAAATATACAAGATGTCACTTCATAAATTTCGTCCAGAGGCTATTATAGGTGCTGCGTCACCTTATTATTGGGCCAGGCCCATGTAATTTCGAAATACTTGAGTATAGGCTGTTTTTAGAGTCCGTATGTGTGGGGAAACAAGAGATAGGGTTGGTTTCGGACCCCTCCTTCAAGGGCCACGAAATCCCCTCCTCTTCCTCCATATATACAGCCCTTAGGGCACCGTTTAGACTTTGGGTTTTATTTAGATTAAAAGTTCGCCATAGCTGCAACTTCGCGTACTTCGTTTGTGTTCAACGACCAGACCAAGACGTCACAGAACCCCACCTCGATCAATAAAGCTTTCATCTTATATTCGCAATATCCAGATTGCAAATCTTAGTTTCTTGCTTGTTCTTCGTTTGCTTGCAGGAGATAGACCCTCGGGGTCAGGTTGATTGTGCTCCGGCGTGGTCAATAACCTCTCGGAGTTGGTTTAGCGATTGCTAAGGCGCGACGTCCTCGCACGTTCGTAGTCGGATCGTCAAAGTCTACTCCACCAAAAACGATAGATATCATCTCATCGAAAGATCGGGACACCCTCGCCTCTATCAGGTAGACCCTGATACCGACGCAGTTCCCAAGACCGACCCAACTCAGGAGCCCGACGACACTGTTGATGACCCTGCCTTTGCCGCCGAGCAACCAGGCAAGCACCCCCCTTGAGCATTCCGATATCGCCTATTCTTTCTCTCTCCTGCTTGCATTAGAAATTGCTGCTGCTACTGTTTAACCTATTCTGATGCATAGCCTGTTTATTGTAACCTACTATTGAAACCTTACCTGCTTATCCTAAACTGTCTAGTATAAGCTGGGTAGAGACCTATTAGTGACCCCACTTGTCCCGACTGCCCCGCTGGATTATCAGAAGACCCAGTTAACGGGATCGTAGACCAGGCCCTAGCACCGCACTTCACCTCCTTTCGTTGTACGACACTACTGGGTTACTATCAAGTGCCGATGGTGATACCTCGTCAGCACTTCTGATGTTAACTCTGTAGAGTAGCTTTTTGGTCGTGGTCTTCGAGGGTGATTCCTGCTTCCCCGCTTCCGATAACGATGCTGTCGAGCAACACCTCCAGTGTGAACCCATCGAGGGTGATTCCTCCGAGTTTACCTTGACAGATACATCGAGTAGGAATCCAACGAGGGTGATACCTCGGATTCCCTTGATGTTATGGACACATGGATAATTGGACTTTACATTGTTACTTGGAAAGGTGGGTCGACCCTGAGGGGTACCCGCGAGTGATATGGAGACGGGTTGACCTGGATGGTGCCCGAGTGATGAATACGAGGCATGGCCGGGCATTCTTGGCCCTTGCCGCAAGTCCTCGAGACGGGGCGACGGGGTCACATCGATCGCGAGTCTCTGCTTGTTACCGCAACCCCAAGGTACTAACGATTTGGATATTTGATTTGAGTGGGCCTCTGGCCCGATAACACTAACCATCACGCGGGAATAAATATGGGTACTCTGCTTCGTGGCATCAGCCGAAAGTTCTGTCAGACGTCCAGTTCAGCATTGTGGCACAGTCAGATCGTACCGACCATCTGAGGCGGTGCTGGTATCCACCCTGCACACAACGACCCAGGGTGCACAGGGCGATGGCCCAAGACCCCTGAGCGCTTAGGATGTAGACCGGCGGGGACCTCTCTGCTAAGCTCTAGGTAGGGCTGCGGTGTGTCGTTTGACCGAGGCTGGGCATGACCCGGAAAGGTGTGCCCGGCCAGAGTTAAGCGAGCGTGGTGGGTAAGTTGGTGCACCCCTGCAGGGAAGAACTAATCTATGCATAGCCGGATCCTCGGTAACGGACACTTGGAGTTGTATCCCGATCGATACAACTAGAATTGGATACTATGGCTCTGGGATTGCTTCTCGCAGGGAGTTGAGAAGGGATCTCTGGACGAGGTTGATGACTGTATGGCACTGGGATTGCTTTCTCGTAGGGAGTCGAGAAAGGATCTCTGGCTTAGGTTGAGACTTAATGATACTACTATTCTATATTGTACTAATCTACACTCTTCTAATGCTGCAAGACCGTTGAAGATGCTAGTTTTTGGTAAGACTAGGCTTTCCCCTCTATTCTGGCATTTCTGCAGCCCAGTCCACATATACAGCCTTCCTTTGATAATGTTGCATATGTAGTGTAGATCCTTGCTTGCTGAGTACTTCGGATGAGTACTCTCGGTTGCTTTGCTTTCTTTTTCCCCCATATACTTTAGATGCAACCAGATGACGGAGCCCCGGATACAGCTGCCCCGCCGACGATCGCTACTACTACCCCGAGGGTGGATACATCTACATTTTTGGACGACGACCAGGAGTAGGACCGGAGGGTCCCAGGCAGGAGGCCTGCGCCTTTCGATCATAGTGTTTTCTTTTGCCCCGCCTTTCTAAGGGCTTATCTGTTTCTGTTTCATATCTGTACTCAGATATCTGATGCTTCTGCTGACGCTTGTATGCGAGCTTATGTATTTGAGCCCTTGAGGCCCCTGGCTTGTAATATAAAGCTTGTATGACTTCCTTTATGTTTTAGAGCTGTGTTGTGATATCTTCCTGTGAGTCCTTAGGCTTGATCATGTGCATTTGCGTGTATGATTAGTGCACGATTGAGCCGGGGGCGTCACAGACCTTATAGGCGCCGGGGAACCATGGGATGGCCGACAGCGAGGCGTGCGAGGGCGTGTCGGCGCAGGCGAGTGACAGCGCGTGGGAGGAGGGAGATGACCTCCAGAAGGGCTGGGCCGGTCACTGTAGCGCACAGGCCTAAGTGCACAGTAGTCACTAGGCCTTTTTCTATTTCTTATTTTCTGTTTTCTGTTTTCTTTTCCGTTTTGCTAATTGTTTGAGCACTAAACTACTTTTACAAAATAAGTGACCTAGCTCATAAATTGCAGTGCATTATTATCTACCACCAAAAACTGGTTTGGGTAAGATATAATTTCATATTTAACTTAGATTAAATAAAAGGTTAATAAATGTTGATGTTAGCCACTATTTGAGGTTGTTAGGGTCACTTAACTAATTCAATTAATGTGGATTATATTTTTATAATTGCTTCTGGATTATTTGCAATATTATGAACAATTTTGATTTGCTGTTTGAAGAAATAATTATTTGACTTGTAGTTCAAATTTGAATTTTGGGTTTGATTTTGGACAAGTGGCAGATTGACTAAGTGATCATAATAACAAGGCCACTATTAGAGAGAGATCACTGTAGTGTGATAGTGGGGATGTTACAACACTTTTATTTACTTACAACTCAATATTACTCTATGTGAATGCCTCCGGCGGTGTACCGGGATGTGCAATGATCAAGAGTGACATGTATAGAAAAAATGAATGCTGGCTTTGCCACAAATACGATGTCAACTACATGATCATGCAAAGCAATATGACAATGATGAAGAGTGTCATAATAAACGGAACGGTGGAAGTTGCATGGCAATATATCTCAGAATGGCTGTGGAAATAACATAATAGGTTGGTATGGTGGCTGTTTTGAGGAAGGTATATGGTGGGTGTAATGCACCGGTGAAAGTTGCGCGGTACTAGAGAGGCTAGCAATGGTGGAAGGGTGAGAGTGCGTATAATCCATGGACTCAACATTAGTCATAAAGAACTCACATACTTATTGCAAAAGTCTATTAGCTATCGAAACAAAGTACTAAACGCATGATCCTTGAGGGATAGATTGGTAGGAAAAGACCATCGCTCGTCCCCGACCGCCGCTCATAAGGAAGATAATCAATAAATAAATCATGCTCCGACTTCATCACATAACGGTTCACAATATGTGCATGCTACGGGAATCACAAACTTTAACACAAGTATTTCTACCAATCCACAACTACTCACTAGCATGACTCTAATATCACCATCTTTATATCTCAAAACAAATGCAAGGAATCAAACTTCTCATAGTATTCAATGCTCTTTATATGAAAGTTTTTACAATATCCCTCTTGCAACGGACAAACTACTCCAAAAAAATATAAGTGAAGATCAATGAGTAGTTGAATAATTATGTAGCTATATGAAGACTCTGTCTCATAAATAAAATTTCAGATCTTAAGTACTTTATTAAAACAGAAAGCAAAACAAATTAAATGACATTCTAAAAATAGCACACATCATGTGAAGAAGCAAAAACTTAGGCTCAACCGATACTAACCGATAATTCTTGATGAAGAAAGGTGGGATGCCTACCGGGGCATCCCCAAGCTTAGATGCTTGAGACTTCTTGAAATATTAACTAGGGATGCCTTGGGCGTCCCCAAGCTTCAGCTTTTGTGTCTACTTAATTCCTTTTATATCACGGTTTCCCTAAATCTTAAAAACATCATACACACAAAACTCAACAAGAACTCGTGAGAAAAGTTAGTATAAATCAAATGCAAAACCTTATCATTCTCTACTGTAGCAAATCACTAAAATTATTATTTGACATTGCATACTAAATGCCTCTGCATATTCAATACTCCTATCCTCAAATAGAATCATTAAACAAGTAAACATATGCAAACAATGCAAACATAACAGCAATCTGTCTAAAGAGGGCAGTCTGTAAAGAGTGCAATTGTACTCATACTTCCCTAACTCCAAAAATTCTGAAACATTAGCACACCGTAGAAAATTTGTTGTTACTCATTGTGAAAAACTTTTAAGATTTTACCATGTTCTGACTTTCCAGAAGAATTCAGACAATGATAGAAAACTTTCTGTTTTCAAATCAGCAACATATAGACTTGCAAAATAAGCATGGTAAAGGCTAAACTTGACACTTTTATTGAAATAAAAGATGCAACACATTACTAGAAATAACAGCAAGCAAATCCTAATAAAAGAAAATGATGCTCCAAGCAAAACACATATCATGTGACGAATAAAAATATAGCTCCAAGTAAGGTTACCGATATGTTGGAGACGAATGAGGGGATGCCATCCGGGGCATCCCCAAGCTTAGTTGCTTGGATCTTCCTTGAATATTACCTTGGGGTGCCTTGGGCATCCCCAAGCTTAGGGTCTTGTCACTCCTTATTCTCCTCATATCGATATCTCACCCAAAACTTGAAAACTTCAATCACACAAAACTTAACGGAACTTCGTGAGATGGGTTAGTATGATAAAACAAATCATTCACTTTGGTACTGTCAAGACAAGATTCATAATTTTTCTCACATAATACCTACTGTACCCTATCATCTACATAATTTATATTAAGGAATATAAGCCATAGAAACTAGAAAACAAGCAAACTATGCATCGAAAACAGGATTTGTCAAAAACAGAACAGTCTGTAAAGATCTGAATTAAGGTCATACTTCTGTAACTCCAAATATTCTGCAAAATTAGGACAACGTAGACAATTTGTATATGAATCAACTGTAAAAATTTCAAAAAAAAATTCACGTTCCAGTAAAAGTTGTACTGGACGCAAAAGTTTCTGTTTTTGCACAGAATCAAATCAACTATCAACCACTCTATCCCAAAGGCTTTACTTGCCACTTTATTGAAACAAAAGCTATAAAACATGATTAGTATAGTATATTAATCATGTGAACACACAAAAACAGTAGGTATAAATATTGGGTTGTCTCCCAATAAGCGCTTTTCTTTAATGCCTTTTTAGCTAGGCATGATGATTTCAATGATGCTGACATAAAAGTAAATAATTGAAACACAAAGAGAGCATCATGAAGCACATGAATAGCACATTTAAGTCTAACCCACTTCCTATGCATAGGGATTTTTTTGAGCAAACAACTTATGGGAACAAGAATCAACTAGCATAGGAAAGCAAAACAAGTATAACTTCAAAATTCTCAACACATAGAGAGGAAATTTGATATTATTGCAATACCTACAAGCATATGTTCCTCCCTTATAATAATTTTCAGTAGCATCATGAATGAATTCAATAATATAACTATCACATAAAGCATTATTTTCATGATCCACAAGCACGCAAATTTTACTACTCTCCATATAAGCAAATTTATTCTCATGAATAGTAGTGGGAGCAAACTCAACAAAATAACTATCATGTGAGGCATAATCCAATTGAAAATTAAAATCATGATGACAAGTTTCATGGTTATCATTATTCTTTATAGCATACATGTCATCACAATAATCATCATAGATAGCAACTTTGGTCTCATAATCAATTGGAACCTCTTCCAAAATAGTGGATTCATCACTAAATAAAGTCATGACCTCTCCAAATCCACTTTTATCAATATTGTGAAAAGATTCAACACCCTCCAAAATAGTGGGATCATTAGTACCTAGAGTGGACACTCTTCCAAACCCACTTTTATCAATATAATCATCATAAATAGGAGGCATGCTATCATCATAATAAATATTCTCATCAAAACTTGGGGGACTAAAAATATCATCTTCATCAAACATAGCATCCCCAAGCTTGTAGCTTTGCATATCATTAGCATCATGGATATTCAAGGAATTCATACTAACAACATTGCAATCATGCTCATCATTCAAAAATTTAGGGCCAAACATTTTATAGACTTCTTCTTCTAACACTTGAGCACAATTTTCCTTTCCATCATTTTCACGAAAACATTAAAAAGATGAAGTATATGAGGCAACCTCAATTCCATTTTTTTTTCTAGTTTTCTTTTATAAACTAAAGTAGTGATAAAATAAGAAACTAAAAGATTCGATTGCAAGATCTAAAGATATACCTTCAAGCACTCACCTCCCCGGCAACGGCGCCAGAAAAGAGTTTGATGTCTACTACACAACCTTCTTCTTGTAGACTCGTGTTGGGCCTCCAAGCACAGAGTTTTGTAGGACAGTAGCAAATTTCCCTCAAGTGGACGACCTAAGGTTTATCAATTCGTGGGAGGCGTAGGATGAAGATGGTCTCTCTCAAACAACCCTCCAACCAAATAACAAAGAGTCTCTTATGTCCCCAACACACCCAATACAACGGTAAATTGTATAGGTGCACTAGTTCGGCGAAGAGATGGTGATACAAGTGCAATATGGATGGTAGATATGGGTTTTTGTAATCTGAAAATATAAAAACAGCAAGGTAGCAAGTAACAAAAGTGAGCGAAATGGTATTGCAATGCTTCGAAACAAAGCCTAGGGTTCATACTTTCACTAGTGCAAGTTCTCTCAACAATGATAACATAACTGGATCATATAACAATCCCTCAACGTGCAACAAAGAGTCACTCCAAAGTCACTACTAGCGGAGAATAAATGAAGAGATTATTGTAGTGTACGAAACCACCTCAAAGTTATTCTTTCTGATCGATCTATTGTGCTATTCCTATAAGTGTCACAAACAGCCCTAGAGTTCATACTAAAATAACACCTTAAGACACACATCAACCAAAACCCTAATGTCACCTAGATTCTCCAATGTCACCACAAGTATCCGCGGGTTTGATTATACGATATGCATCACACAATCTCGGATTCATCTATTCAAACTAACACAAAGAACTTCAAAGAGTGCCCCAAAGTTTCTACCGGAGAGTCAAGACGAAAATGTGTGCCAACCCCTATGCATAAGTTCACAAGGTCACAGAACCCGCAAGTTGATCACCAAAACATACATCAAGTGGATCACGTGAATATCCCATTATCACCACAGATAAACACATGCAAGACATACATCAAGTGTTCTCAAATCCTTAAAGACTCAATCCGATAAGATAACTTCAAAGGGAAAACTCAATTCATTACAAGAAGGTAGAGGGGGAGAAACATCATAAGATCCAACTATAATAGCAAAGCTCGCGGTACATCAAGATCGTGTCAAATCAAGAACACGAGAGAGAGAGAGATCAAACACATAGCTACTGGTACATACCCTCCGCCCCGAGGGTGAACTACTCCCTCCTCGTCATGGAGAGCACCGGGATGATGAAGATGGCCACCGGTGATGGGTTCCCCCTCTGGCAGGGTGCCGGAACAGGGTCCCGAGAGGTTTTTCGTGGCTACAGAGGCTTGCGGCAGCGGAACTCCCGATCTAGGTTTATTTCTGGGGGTTTCTATATTTATAGGATTTTTTGGCGTTGAGAACAAGTCAGTGGGGGTCCACGAGGAGCCCACAAGACCGGAGGGTGCGCCCTAGGGGGGGCGTGCCCTCCACCCTTGTGGAGGCCTCGTGGCTCTTTTGGCCCAACACTTTTGCTTCGGGGGCTTCTTCTGGTCCATAAAAAATCACCGTAAATTTTTAGCTCATTTGGACTCCGTTTGGTATTCCTTTTCTGCGAAACTCAAAAACAAGGAAAAAAACAAAAACTGGCACTGGGCTCTAGGTTAATAGGTTTGTCCCAAAAATAATATAAAATAGCATATAAATGCATATAAAATATCCAAGATGGATAATATAATAGCATGGAACAATCAAAAATTATAGATACGTTGGAGACGTATCAGTGGCCCCCCTCTGGTGCTTTCTTCACCCAATATTTTTTATATATTCCAAAATAATTCTCCATGAAGTTTCAAGACTTTTGGAGTTGTGCATAATAGGTCTCTAATATTTGCTCCTTTTCTAGTCCAGAATTCCAGGTGTCGGCATTCTCCCTCTTCATGTAAACCTTATAAAATAAGAGAGAAAAGGCATAAGTATTGTGATATAATGTGTAATAACATCCCATAATGCGATAAATATCAATATAAAAGCATGATGCAAAATGGACGTATCAACTCCCCCAAGCTTAGACCCCGCTTGTCCTCATGTGAAAGCCGAAATCGAAAAATATGTCCACATGTTTAGAGATAGAGGTGTCGATAAAATAAAATACGGACATGAGGGCATCATGATCATCTTTAGGACAGCAACATATATTGTCATATAATTTCTTATGCTAGAGTAACAATTCATTCACAAGGTAGAGTATAAATCAGAAACTTCATTGAAAACTAACAAACTATGATCTCAGTCATTGAAGGAATTGCAATTTATCATAACATCAGAAAGAGTCAATTCAAGAGCTTTTCAGCAAGTCCACATACTCAACTATCATTTAGTCTTTCACAATTGCTAACACTCACGCAATACTTATGAGTTCAAAGCTTCAATCGGACACAGAGAAAGATAGGGGCTTATAGTTTCGCCTCCCAACCTTTTACATCAAGGGTAATGTCAACAATAATACTTTATGATAACCTACATCCGGGTGGATATATATATATTTGGATCTCTCCAACACATAGTGCTTGCCAAAAGAAAAAGTGTAAAAAGGAAAGGTGAAGATCACCACGACTCTTGTATAAGGGTCAAAGCTAAAAGTAAAAGATAGGCCCTTCACAGAGGGAAGCAGAGGTTGTCATGCGCTTTTATGGTTGGATCCACAAAATCTTAATGCAAAAGAACGTCACTTTATATTGCTGCTTGTGATAAAGAACTTTATTATGTAGTCTGTCACTTTTATTTCTTCCATATCACAAGTTCGTATAAAGCTAATTTTCTTCACACTAATAGATCATACATATTTAGAGAGCAATTTTTATTGCTTGCACCGATGACAACTTACTTGAAGGATCTTACTCAATCCATAGGTAGGTATGGTGGACTCTTATGGCAAAACTGGTTTAAGGGATGTTTGGATGCACAAGTAGTATCTCTACTTGGTGCAAAGGATTTGGCTAGCATAAGAGGGAAAAGCAAGCTCAACATGTTGGAGGATCCATGACAATATAACTTCTATTCGGTTATAAGAAAACATAACCCATTATGTTGTCTTCCTTGTCCAACATCAACTTTTTAGCATGTCATATTTTAATGAGTGCTCACAATCACAAAAGATGTCCAAGATAGTATATTTATATGTGAAGCCTCTCTTTCTGTATTACTTCCTATTAATTGCAACAATGACCAAAAGAATGTTTGTCAACTCTCAACAAATTTTATTCATCATACTCTTTATATGTGAAGTCATTACTCTCCATAAGATCAATATATGATCTTTTTATTTCTTTTTATTCCTTTCTTTTATTTAATTCCCTCAAGATCATAGCAAGGAAGCAAAGCCCTCAACTCAAAACTACTCTTTTATTATATATAACTCATGGACTCAATTACATAGATAGATCTCGAAACAAAACTCAAAGCTAGATCATACTAAAAGTTTATTCTGCTAGATTAAGATATAACCAAAAGGATTGAACTAAGAATAAAAAAGATAAAAGTAAAGGTGTGATGGTGATACGATACCGGGGCATCTCCCCCAAGCTTGGCAGTTGCCAAGGGGAGTGCCCATACCCATGTATTAAGTCACTTTCTTCGGAGGTGGTGATGATGGAGTTGTTGATGATGAAAGAATTTTATCCTCCATCTTCCAAGGCATAGGTTCACCATCGTAAAAAGATGAACGAGTCTCCAGGATCCTCAAATCTGCAGCCAAACTCATCCTTTTAAATCTGTTTTCATACTCATAGTTTTGGTTTTGCAGGTCATAGATCTGGGCTTGGAGATGATCGATTTTCTCATGAAGCTTGAAGATGGCCTCCCCAATGTTCTCGGCATCCAGCTTGTGACCACTAGTAAATTCAGCGATCATCATGTGGTTGGCGTTGAGTCCGCTTTCCACCATCCCTTTGCACTTGAAGACTTGCCGCTCCACTTCTTCGACCCTTGTCTCCATGCTTCCGATCTTCTTTGGCCCTTAAGTATCGCGGATGTGCAGTACCTCCGTGAGATAAGGGTTGATGACCTTCTCGAAAAACTTGTCCTTGGGGGCGCATGGAGACGTCATGGCGATCTGGATCTGTCAGAAAAACAGCTCAAAACAAAGACAGGAGATATTGCCCTGGTATGGTGGTCAAAACCTTCGGGAGATTATATAATGAATTTTTACCAACCAAAAGAAGTATTTCGCAAGAAAACAGAGTCCGGAGGGCACACGAGGTGGTCACAAGGCAGGGGGCGCACCCAGGGGGGTAGGGCGCGCCCTCCACCGTTGTGGTCTCCTCGTGCATCTTTCGGACTACTTTTAATTTTTCTATTTTTCTAAATATTCCAAAACGGAGAAAAATTGCTATTATAACAGTTTTGGAGTCGGTTTACTTACCGTACCACATACCTATTCATTTTCAGAGTCTGAAATGTTCTGGAAAGTATCCCTTATGTACTCCTCTGGTGTTATGGTATTAATTATATTGGTCTCAACATTTATGGGAGTACCTGAGATATAATGTTTGATTCTTTGACCGTTTACCACCTTTGGATTTGAGCCTTCGGCGTTGTTGATCTTAATGGCACCGGAACGATAGACCTCCTCGATAATGTAAGGACCTTCCCATTTAGAGAGAAGCTTTCCTGCAAATAATCTTAAACGAGAGTTGTATAGCAAAACATGATCACCTACATTAAACTCATGCTTTTGTATCCTCTTGTCATGCCATCTTTTAACTTTTTCTTTAAACAACTTGGCATTCTCATAGGCTTGGCTTCTCCATTCATCAAGCGAGCTAATGTCAAATAACCTCTTCTCACGGGCAAGTTTGAAATCATAGTTGAGCTCTTTAATAGCCCAATAAGCTTTATGTTCTAGTTCAAGAGGTAAGTGACATGCTTTTCCATAAACCATTTTATACGGAGACATACCCATAGTGATGAGGACATCAATACCATTGTTACACCCACAACACCTTCTGCTATACATACTGGACCAATTACTAGAGCTCGCGCACGCTAATTAAATTATCAGGTACTTTCATTTCTTGGTAATGATTCTAATGTTAATGAGAATATGATGCTGCCTAAATTGGATACATTTGTTTTGCTTACAAATGAAGGGCCTAGCTTGGACAAGAAAGAGAAACCTTGGAGCAAGTTCAAGCATGGAGATGATGGCATGCGCAAGGGGAACAAGAACGGAGTTACAAGTGATGATTTCAGAACTTTGAAGCCACCATAATGAGTGCAGGAAGCCTTGGACGAAATATACAAGATGCCACTTCATAAATTTCGTCTAGAGGCTATTATAGGTGCTGCGTCACCTTATTATTGGGCCAGGCCCATGTAATTTCGAAATACTTGAGTGTAGGCTGTTTTTAGAGTCCGTATGTGTGGGGAAACAAGAGATAGGGTTGGTTTCGGACCCCTCCTTCAAGGGCCACAAAATCCCCTCCTCTTCCTCCATATATACAGCCCTTAGGGCGCCGTTTAGACTTTGGGATTTGTTTAGTTAAAAGTTAGCCATTGCAACTTCGTGTACTTCGTTTGTGTCCAACGACCAGACCAAGACCGCTTTCGGATCCCCACCATTATCAATACTTCATCTATATTCGCAATATTCAGATTGCATTATCATATTCTTGCTTGTTCTTCGATTGCGTGCAGGAATAGACCTTCGTGGTCAGGCTGATCGTGCTTCCAGCATCGTCAGTAACCTCAGGAAATTGGTTTAGCGATTGCTAAGGCGCAACGTCGTGCACGTTTGTAGTCGGATCGTCAAAGTCGGCTCCACCAAATCGATAGTTACCATCTCATCGAAAGATCGGGACACCCCCGCCTCTATCAAGTGGTATCAGATTTTCAGGTTGCTCGGTGAGATTTTACAGTTTTTCGTAGTTTAGATCGAGTCTGTTCTTCAAACCTACAGTCCACGAAAAAGCCAAAAAAAAAATTAGGGTTAGTTCATCATATCCGAACCAATCTGAGCCTTTGCATAATCTTTTTAGGGTTTTTGCTTTGTTGATTTTGCGGTTGCATCGTCGTGTCTAGTTGCTGGTCTTAGCGTCTAGTCCTTTAGAGTTTCCATATACCACCACCGCTGCCATATACCACCACCGCTGCCGTATCCTACCACCGCTGCCATATACCATCACCGCTGACATATTCTACCACCATATATCCACCACCAATCCGAGTTCTTTTCATATTAGGTTTGTTTTCGAGACCCATCTATTTTCCGATTCGTGTTTCGGAAAAAAAAAAGTCTGGAGACCCCCGGGCAGTTTTTAGGCCAAAATTTTGGCAGTCAAAAATATTTTTTCCCTATCCTATTTTTAGGTCCCAGGGAGCGTTTTGAGACACTCGCCATCATTGTGATTTTTTGTCGCACTTTTTCGTCGTCGCTGCCCTGATTTTCGAAAAAAAAATTGTCAAAAAAAAATTTTCGTGGCAATCCTGATAGTTTGACTTGGGAAGAGTTTTGAGACACTCGCCATTATAGTGATTTTTTGCACACAAAAAAAGGAGCGCAAAAAAAAAGAGCGAAAAAAAAACGAAAAACTTCCCTTGTTTATGTGCCGCGCCGTGATTTTGTTAGTGTTCTAGGCTCGCGTCTCTAGTACGGTCTAGCCTAGGACCAGCACAGTACCGTCGTTGAGCGTTTATTCAACTTTGCATCTCTGAATTGATTATTGCTGACCCTTTTTGCTACCATATCATAAGCCTTCCCAGCTCCACATACATCTACATCGTGCGTTTGACACCACCTGGCAATCGCTCTATCCAAGCTTTGTGAGTTTTGACTACAAAGGTTGCCGATCACCACCTGCTGCTGGGTAAGAACTGGTAAGAATTTGAGTTTTGCTTGACGGATTTGTGACACCACACCACCACCACTTCCTAGTAGTCTGTAGGATCATATTCTTGTGTGTTTCTATTGCTGCTAACCATGGCAGGATCACAAGCCGATGAGACTGATTGGGAGAACATGACGAACAAACAGCTACATGATAAATTTCAGCAAATGATGAGTGGACAGGTGCAAGATGTGCTAAACAGATTTGAAGGGGCCATGGAGAAGATAGATGGAATTGAGAAGACGTTCGAAACAAAGCTCGATAACAAGTTTAATGAATTGCTTGCGCGTCTTCCACAACCACCGCTGGCTGCACCTGTCGCACCTCTACAACAACAACAACGTCGCCTTCCAAATCAAGTGGGACGAGCACAGCGCGTTCCCCTTGAGCCTGGTCAAACTTCTGGTGCCGCTGCACCAACTGTTGATGCTTCTATGGCTCCTGCTGCCACTGAGGAGGACGATTATGCGGGCGATTACGAGGATGAGGTTGATCAAAATCAGAACTACGTACCAGCACCAGGTCGTCCACATGCCAATAATCGCAATGGTAGGGCTGCATTACCAGCTTAGGTACGAGATCATGACCATCTTCCTAAACTGAAATTGAATATTCCACCATTTGAGGGTAGATATGTTCCTGATATATATCTTACTTGGGAGTTAGAAACTGAACAACGTTTTACATGTTTACAATATCCCGAGGAGAGACGTGTTGCTGCTGATGTTTGTGCTTTTACTAGTTTTGCATGTGTATGGTGGTCTGAACATTGTAGATTATATCCTATTCCAACTACGTGGGCTGCTTTGAAAACTGCTATGCGTACTCTTTGGGTTCCACCATATTATCAACGTGAATTACTTCAAAAATTGCAGCGCTTAAGACAAGGAAAAAATTCTGTAGAAGAATATTATCAGGAATTACAAACTGGCATGATTAGATGTGGTATTGTTGAGGAGAATGAAGCTATGTGTCGGGGCACGACACCTATGGGGTCCCGAGAGACCCCTTTACGATTCGGCGGGGGGAGAGGTATACGCAAAGAGCAGAACCAGTGATCGACGCGGGAGGTTTTTACCCAGGTTTGGGCCGCTGATCAGCGTAAAACCCTACTCCTGCTTTGTGTTCTTATTGATGTTCTTGAGCCCAGCCTTCAGGAGCGCTCGCAATGAACAGTACGTTCAAAGAGCAGCTACGCATGCAGAATGGGCCAGAAGTTCTCCTCCTCTGTAGCAGTTGCCTTGGGCCTCCTTTTATATGCTCAAAGGGGTCTCCACAGTGGCAAAATGTACATACATTGAGGTGTAAAGTAGCTACAGGGTATCATACCTAACCCCTGACGGATTAGGACAAGCGCATTTAATGCACCGTGAGGTGTCCGCTTAGGTGTCCTCACTTTCTTGGGGATGGAAAAAGGGGCCATCCCATCAGCACCGCTTAAGCTCTCCTCCACTGGCGCGTTGCCACGCATCCAGAGAAGGACCCAGAATGTCAGGCTTGTTACTGTGCCGAAGCGGTGGCACAGTGACGAAATCTCGCCAGGCGCTGATCCTTGCCGGGCACCAAACCTTGCCGGGCGCCAGGGCTTGCCAGGCGCCAAGCTTTGCTGGGAACCAAGCCTTGCCAGGCGCCGAGGCTTGCCGGGCGCCGAGCCTTGCCGGGCTCCACGGCCATCCCGGGAAGGATCTTGCCGGGGAAGCTGGCCTTCGATTTCCAGCTTTGCTTATCTGCTGATCCTCAGATCTCTGACTTGACGATTTCCTTGATGACTTGAATCGACCTCGAGCTGATCCCGGCAAGCCTTGCCGCGAGGACGGCTACAACTGCCCATGCACAAGTAAGGGGTACTAGTGGCCCAATACTTAGTACACCGACACTATGCTTGCACGTTTTGTTTTGCTTACAAATGAAGGGCCTAGCTTGGACAAGAAAGAGGAACCTTGGAGCAAGTTCAAGCATGGAGATGATGGCATGCGCAAGGGGAACAAGAACGGAGTTACAAGTGATGATTTCAGGACTTTGAAGCCACCATAATGAGTGCAGGAAGCCTTGGACGAAATATACAAGATGCCACTTCATAAATTTCGTCCAGAGGCTATTATAGGTGCTGCATCACCTTATTATTGGGCCAGGCCCATGTAATTTCGAAATACTTGAGTATAGGCTGTTTTTAGAGTCCGTATGTGTGGGGAAACAAGAGATAGGGTTGGTTTCGGACCCCTCCTTCAAGGGCCACGAAATCCCCTCCTCTTCCTCCATATATACAGCGCTTAGGGCACCGTTTAGACTTTGGGATTTGTTTAGTTAAAAGTTAGCCATTGCAACTTCGTGTACTTCGTTTGTGTCCAATAACCAGACCAAGACCGCTTTCGGATCCCCACCATTATCAATACTTCATCTATATTCGCAATATTCAGATTGCATTATCATATTCTTGCTTGTTCTTCGATTGCGTGCAGGAATAGACCTTCGTGGTCAGGCTGATCGTGCTTCCAGCATCGTCAGTAACCTCAGGAGATTGGTTTAGCGATTGCTAAGGCGCAACGTCGTGCACGTTTGTAGTCGGATCGTCAAAGTCGGCTCCACCAAATCGATAGTTACCATCTCATCGAAAGATCGGGACACCCCCGCCTCTATCACATAGTGTTTTTATAAGTAGTTCTATAAGCCCATAATGCATCATCAAGTTTCTTAGACCAATTCTTTCTAGACCTATTAACAGTCTTTTGCAAAATCAATTTAATCTCTCTATTGCTCAATTTTACTTGACCACTAGACTGAGAGTGATATGGAGATGCAATTTTATGGTTAACATCATATTTAGCAAGCATTTTACGGAAAGCACCATGAATAAAATGTGAACCACCATCAGTCATTAAATATCTAGGGACTCCAAACCTCGGAAAAATAACTTCTTTAAGCATCTTAATAGAAGTGTTATGATCAGCACTACTAGTTGGAATAGCTTCTACCCACTTAGTAATGTAATCAACAGCAACTAAAATATGTGTATACCCATTAGAGGAAGGAAAAGGTCCCATATAATCAAAGCCCCAAACATTAAATGGTTCAATAACAAGTGAATAATTCATAGGCATTTCCTGATGTCCACTAATATTACCAATTATCTGGCATTCATCACAAGACAAGACAAACTTACGGGCATCCTTGAAGAGAGTAGGCCAATAAAAACCGGATTGCAATACCTTGTGTGCAGTTCTATCTCCAGCATGGTGTCCTCCGTAAGCTTCGGAGTGGCACTTGCATAGGATCTGTTCCTGTTCATGCTCAGGTACACAACGTCTAATAACACCATCTACTACTTCTTTATAAAGGTGTGGGTCATCCCAAAAGTAATGTCTTAAATCATAGAAAAACTTTTTCTTTTGCTGGTATGTGAAACTATGTGGTATAAATTTAGCAACAATGTAATTAGCATAATCAGCATACCATGGAGTATTACGAGAAGCATTTATGACAGCTAATTGCTCATCAGGAAAACTATCATCAATAGGCAGTGGGTCATCAAGAATATTTTCTAACATAGACAAGTTGTCTGCTACGGGGTTCTCAGCTCCCTTTCTATCAATAATATGCAAATCAAATTCTTGTAACAAGAGAACCCATCTAATAAGTCTAGGTTTAGTATCTTTCTTTTCCACAAGATATTTAATAGCAGCATGATCAGTGTGAACAGTTACTTTGGAATCAACAACAAAAGATCTGAACTTATCACAGGCAAATACAACCGCTAGAAATTCTTTTTCAGTAGTAGCATAATTTCTCTGGGCACTTGATGAGGACATCAATACCATTGTTACACCCACAGCCCCTGCTTCTATACATACTGGACCAATTACTAGAGCTCGCGCACGCCAATTAAATTATCAGGTACTTTCGTTTCTTGGTAATGATTCTAAAGTTCATGAGAATATGATGCTGCCTAAATTGGATACATTTGTTTTGCTTACAAATGAAGGCCCTAGCTTGGACAAGAAAGAGGAACCTTGGAGCAAGTTCAAGCATGGAGATGATGGCATGCACAAGGGGAACAAGAACGGAGTTACAAGTGATGATTTCAGGACTTTGAAGCCACCATAATGAGTGCAGGAAGCCTTGGACGAAATATACAAGATGTCACTTCATAAATTTCGTCCAGAGGCTATTATAGGTGCTGCGTCACCTTATTATTGGGCCAGGCCCATGTAATTTCGAAATACTTGAGTATAGGCTGTTTTTAGAGTCCGTATGTGTGGGGAAACAAGAGATAGGGTTGGTTTCGGACCCCTCCTTCAAGGGCCACGAAATCCCCTCCTCTTCCTCCATATATACAGCCCTTAGGGCACCGTTTAGACTTTGGGTTTTGTTTAGATTAAAAGTTCGCTATAGCTGCAACTTCGCGTACTTCGTTTGTGTTCAACGACCAGACCAAGACGTCACAGAACCCCACCTTGATCAATAAAGCTTTCATCTTATATTCGCAATATCCAGATTGCAAATCTTAGTTTCTTGCTTGTTCTTCGTTTGCTTGCAGGAGATAGACCCTCGTGGTCAGGTTGATTGTGCTCCGGCGTGGTCAATAACCTCTCGGAGTTGGTTTAGCGATTGCTAAGGCGCGACGTCCTCGCACGTTCGTAGTCGGATCGTCAAAGTCTACTCCACCAAAAACGATAGCTATCATCTCATCGAAAGATCGGGACACCCTCGCCTCTATCAAAAAGCATAGCAAACAGAATTGCTAAAATCTAGATCATCAATATCAGATTTGGTGGCAAGTAAGCATGCACTTTTCAATTTAATTTCAGAAGCAACACTAGATGGTTTATTATTAGGCTTCATTTGTTGCTCAAATTCTTTTGCCACAATCTGATTTTCACTCTTATTTTTCTCCTGTTTTGCTTTACTAGCTCTATTAATATCATCTTTCAAAATAGAATCAGGAGTCATAGGAAGCAAAGTAATATGTTTATCCTTATGAACAAGAGTATACTGATTGTTTCTACCATGGTGTACAGAATTTTTATCAAATTGCCATGGTCTACCAAGTAATAATGAACATGCTTGCATGGGTACCACATCACAATCAACATAATCAGCATATGTAGAGATACTAAAATGCACACGAACAGTACGTGTTACCTTAACCTTGCCGATGTTGTTGAACCATTGGATATAGTAAGGATGTGGATGTGGTCTTGTGGTGAGAGATAGCTTCTCCACCATCTCCATGCTAGCCAAGTTGTTGCAGCTCCCTCCATCTATGATGACGCGAACAGAACGTTCCTTCACAACTCCCTTTGTATGGAACAAATTATGCCTCTGATTTTGCTCAGCTTGTGTGACCTGCACACTCAAAACACGTTGAGCAACTAAACATTCATACCTGTCAACGTCTTCAGGAGCCATGTATTGCGTCTCATGATCAGAATCATCTCCACCGTGTTCTTCACTTGTAATAAGAGCCAAAGTCTCCTCATCATAATCACTAGCGGACTCATACCCACCATCCTCAGTAGCAATCATAACACGCGGAGATTGGCATTCTCTCGCATAATGACCTCTTCCCTTACAACGACGACAAATAATATCATGTGTGTGCCCTGTTGATGCCATAGATGAAGAAGAGCTCTGGGCAGGCCCAGAAGGTATACTCTTGGCAGATGGTGGTGGTGGTGCCTGTTTTCTTGTATCTCGGTTGGAATTGGCGGCTGAAGTCAGTGGTGCCGCAGTAGGACGTGTGGGAGTAGAGGAGGCACGCGGTGTCCATGATGAAGATCGACCTGCAGAAAAATTAGTTCGCGCCAATGCCTGTCGATCCTGCACTTCACGTTCAGCTTTACAAGCAAGATGGAATAAACGAGTGATATTATTATACTCCTTATACTCTAGAATGGTCTGAATCTCTCTATTTAATCCACCCATGAAACGTGCAAGCATAGCTTCATTCTCCTCAACAATACCACATCTAATCATGCCAGTTTGTAATTCCTGATAATATTCTTCTACAGAATTTTTTTCTTGTCTTAAGCGCTGCAATTTTTGAAGTAATTCACGTTGATAATATGGTGGAACCCAACGAGTATGCATAGCAGTTTTCAAAGCAGCCCACGTAGCTGGAATAGGATATAATCTACAATGTTCAGACCACCATACACATGCAAAACTAGTGAAAGCACAAACAGCAGCAGCAACACGTCGTTCCTCGGGATATTGTAAACATGTAAAACGTTGTTCAGTTTCTAACTCCCAAGTAAGATATATATCAGGAACATATCTACCCTCGAATGGTGGAATATTCAATTTTAATTTAGGAAGATGGTCATGATCTCGTACCTGAAGTGGTGGTGCAGGCCTACCATTGCGATTATTTGCATGTGGACGACCTGGTGCTGGTGGTTGCACGTAGTTATGATTTTGATCAACCTCAGCCTCATAATCGCCCGCGTAATCATCCTCCTCCTCGGCACCAGCAGCAGCAGGAGCAGGAGCCAAAGAAGCATCAACAGTAGGTACAGCAGCACCAGAAGTTTGGCCATCCTCAAGAGGAACACGCTTCGCTCGTCCGAACTGATTTGGAAGGGGGCGTTGTTGTTGTCGTTGCAGAGGTGCGACAGGTGCAGCCGGTGGTGGTTGGGGAAGACGCGTGAGCAATTCATTAAACTTGTTATCCAGCTTTGTCTCGAACGACTTCTCCATGCCATCTATCTTCTCCATGGCCTCTTCAAATCTGTTTAGCACATCTCCCACCTGGCCACTCATCATTTGCTGAAATTTATCATGCAACTCCTTGTTCGTCATGTTCTCCCAGTCAATCTCGTCGGCTTGTGATCCTGCCATGGTTAGCAGCAATAGAAACACACAAGAATATGATCCTACAGACTACTAGAAAGTGGTGGTGGTGTGGTGTGGTGTCACAAATCCGTCAAGCAAAACTCAAATTCTTACCAGTTCTTACCCAGCAGCAGGTGGTGATCGGCAACCTTTGTAGTCAAAACTCACAAAGCTTGGATAGAGCGATTGCCAGGTGGTGTCAAACGCACGATGTAGATGTATGTGGAGCTGGGAAGGCTTATTGATGAGGACATCAATACCATTGTTACACCCACAGCCCCTGCTTCTATACATACTGGACCAATTACTAGAGCTCGCGCACGCCAATTAAAATATCAGGTACTTTCGTTTCTTGGTAATGATTCTAAAGTTCATGAGAATATGATGCTGCCTAAATTGGATACATTTGTTTTGCTTACAAATGAAGGGCCTAGCTTGGACAAGAAAGAGGAACCTTGGAGCAAGTTCAAGCATGGAGATGATGGCATGCACAAGGGGAACAAGAACGGAGTTACAAGTGATGATTTCAGGACTTTGAAGCCACCATAATGAGTGCAGGAAGCCTTGGACGAAATATACAAGATGTCACTTCATAAATTTCGTCCAGAGGCTATTATAGGTGCTGCGTCACCTTATTATTGGGCCAGGCCCATTTAATTTCGAAATACTTGAGTATAGGCTGTTTTTAGAGTCCGTATGTGTGGGGAAACAAGAGATAGGGTTGGTTTCGGACCCCTCCTTCAAGGGCCACGAAATCCCCTCCTCTTCCTCCATATATACAGCCCTTAGGGCACCGTTTAGACTTTGGGTTTTGTTTAGATTAAAAGTTCGCCATAGCTGCAACTTCGCGTACTTCGTTTGTGTTCAACGACCAGACCAAGACGTCACAGAACCCCACCTCGATCAATAAAGCTTTCATCTTATATTCGCAATATCCAGATTGCAAATCTTAGTTTCTTGCTTGTTCTTCGTTTGCTTGCAGGAGATAGACCCTCGGGGTCAGGTTGATTGTGCTCCGGCGTGGTCAATAACCTCTCGGAGTTGGTTTAGCGATTGCTAAGGCGCGACGTCCTCGCATGTTCGTAGTCGGATCGTCAAAGTCTACTCCACCAAAAATGATAGATATCATCTCATCGAAAGATCGGGACACCCTCGCCTCTATCAAGTGGTATCAGATTCCCAGGTTGCTCGGTGAGATTTACAGTTTTTCGTAGTTTAGATCGAGTCTGTTCTTCATACCTACAGTCCCGGAAAAAGCCAAAAAAAAAAATTTAGGGTTAGTTCATCATATCCGAACCAATCTGAGCCTTTGCATAATCTTTTTAGGGTTTTTGCTTTGTTGAATTTGCGGTTGCATCGTCGTGTCAAGTTGCTGGTCTTAGCGTCTAGTTCTTTAGAGTTTCGAGTTCTGTTCACAAGTTGTCACGCCACCGCCGCACCATCATCATCGCCCCTACCGTATACCACCACAGCTTATCTACTATTTCTCTGAGTCCATATACCACCACCGATCCGAGTCCATATACCACCACCAATCCGAGTCCATATACCACCACCAATCCGAGCCCACATATACTACCGTCATATACCATCACCAGTCCGAGTTCCACCAGATTCATCTCTGCCACCAGTCCTAGTCCGAGTCCAGTATTTATTCCTTTATTTTAGAGTTCCAGATCACGCGATACTACGAGTCGTGAACAAGTCGGATTCCCCAATTTTCGCGCTACCCGTGGTCAGGTGATTGGTGCTCCGGGCTCACGGCGTGGTGGCAAATAAACCTCTCGGAGTTTGGTTTAAGGCGATTGCTAGGCGCGCGTCCTCGCACGTCTGTAGTCGGGATCGTCAAAGTCTACTCACCAAAAACGATAGCTAATCACTCAATCGAAAGGATCGGGAGAATCACCCCTCGCCTCTATCACTACCAAGTAATAATAATGAAAACATGATTGCAATGGGTACCACATCACAATCAACATAATCAGCATATGTAGAGATACTAAAATGCACACGAAACAGTACGTGTTACCTTAACCTTGCGCTGTTGTTTAACCATTGGAATAGTAAGGATGTGGATGTGTTTCTTGTGGGAGAGATAGCTTCTCCACCATCTCCATGCTAGCCAAGTTGTTTGCAGCTCCCTCCATCTAGATGACGCGAACAGAACGTTCTTCACAACTCCCTTGTATGAACAAATTATGCCTCTGATTTTGCTCAGCTGGTGTGACCTCACACTCAAAACACGTTGAGCAACTAAACATTCATACATGTCAGCGTCTTAGGAGCCATGTATTGCGTCTCATGATCAGAATCATCTCCACCGTGTTCTGCACATTGTAAGAGCCAAAGTCTCCTATCCATATCACTAAGCTAGCGACTCATACCCACCATCCTCAGTAGCAATCATAACACGCGGAGATTGGCATTCTCTCGCATAATGACACTCTTCCCTTACAACGACGACAATAATATCGATGTGTTGCCCGGTTGAGCCATAGATGAAAAGATCTCTAGGCAGGCCCAGAAGGTGTCTCTTGGCAGTATGGTGGGTGGTGGTGCCTGTTTTTCTATGTATCGGTTGGAATTGGCCGGTGAAGTCATAGTGTGCCGCAGTGGACGTGTGGGACGTAGAGGAGGGTCCGCGGTGTCCATGATGAAGATCGACCTGACCAAAAATTAGTTCGCCCAATGCCGTCGATCTGCACTTCAGTTCAGCTTTACAAGCAAGATGGAATAAACGAGTGATATTATATACTCCTTATACTCTAGAATGTCTGAATCTCTCTATTTATCCACCCATGAAACGTGCAAGCATGCTTCATTCTCCTCAACAAGTACCACATCTAATCATCAGTTTGTAATTCCTGATAAATTCTTCTACAGAATTTTTTCTTGTCTTAAGCGCTGCAATTTTGTAAGTAATTCACGTTGATAATATGGTGGAACCCAACGAGTACGCATAGCAGTTTCAAAGCAGCCCACGTAGATGGAATAGGATATAATCTACAATGTTCAGACCACCGATACCAGCAAGACTAGTGAAAGCACAAACAGCAGCAGCAACACGTCGTTCTGGATATGTAAACATGTAAAACGTTGTTCAGTTTCTACTCCCAAGTAATATTATATCAGGGGCAATTCAAACTACGAATGGTGGATATATTCAATAATTAGGAAGATGGTCATTTCGTACCGAGTGGGTGGTCAGACCGTACCCATTGCGATTATTGCAGTGGACGACCGGGTGCTGGTGGTTGCACGTAGTTATGATTTTGATCAACCTCATCCTCATAATCGCACCGCGTAATCATCCTCCTCCTCGCAACCAGCAGCAGCAGGAGTAGAAGCCAAAGAAGCATCAACAGTAGGTACAGCAGCACCAGAAGTTTGGCCATCCTCAAGAGGAACACGCTTCGCTCGCCGAACTGATTTGAAGGGGGCGTTGTTGTTGTCGTTGCAGAGGTGCGACAGGTGCAGCCGGGGTGGTTGGGGAAGACGCGTGAGCAATTCATTAAACTTGTTTATCCAGCATTGTCTCGAAACGACTTCTCCATGCCATCTATCTTCTCCATGGCCTCTTCAAATCTGTTTAGCACATCTCCCACCTGGCCACTAATCATTTGCTGAAATTTATCATGCAACTCCTTGTTCGTCATGTTCTCCCAAGTCAATCTGCGGCTTGTGATCCTGCCATGGTTAGCAGCAATAGAAACACACAAGAATATGATCCTACAGACTACTAGAAAGTGGTGGGTGGTGTGGTGTGGTGTCACAAATCCGTCAAGCAAATCTCAAATTCTTACCAGTTCTTACCAGCAGCAGGTGGTGATCGGCACCTTTGTAGTCAAAACTCTAGAGCTTGGACAGAGCGATTGCCAGGTGGTGTCAAACGCACGATGTAGATGTATGTGGACGCTGGGAAGGCTTATGAATGGTAGCAAAAGGGTGCAGCAAAAAAGATAATCAATTCAGAGATGCAATGTTGAATAAATCTCAACGACGGTACTGTGCTGGTCCTAGGCTAGATACGTGGTAGGACGCGAGCCTAGAACACTAACAAAAATCACGGCGCGCACGTAAACAAGGGAGGAGCACACTCTGATTTATTTTTTTTTTTTTTTTTGCTTTTCCTTTTTGGCAACAAATTTTTTCGAAAAAGTCTACAAATGGTCTAAAAACTGCCTAGCCAGAATTTTCCAGAATTAGTTTTTTTTTTGTGAAACTGGAACTATTTTCTCTGC
>JAAAXO010000215.1:0-15374 GCA_011799875.1 Thinopyrum elongatum | reverse complement strand
TAGAACACTAACAAAAATCACGGCTGCACGTAAACAAGGGAGGAGCAACACTCTGATTTTTTTTCTTTTTTTTGCACTTTTTTTTTCCTTTTTTTTTTGCTCCGCAACAAATTTTTTCGAAAAAGTCTACAAATGGTCTAAAAACTGCCTAGCCAGAATTTTCCAGAACTTAGTTTTTTTTTTTTGGAAACTGGAACTATTTTTCTTCTGGCGGTAGCGCGAAAATGGGGGAATCCGACTTGTCACGACTCGTAGTATCGCGTGATCTGGAACTCTAAAATACAGGAATAAATACTGGACTCGGACTAGGACTGGTGGGCAGAGATGAATCTGGTGGGAACTCGGACTGGTGATGGTATATGACGGTAGTATATGTGGGCTCGATTGGTGGTGGTATATGGACTCGGATGGTGGTGGTATATGGACTCGATGATCGGTGGTGGTATATGGACTCAGAGAATAGTAGATAAGCTGTGGGTGGTATACGGTAGGGGCGATGAATGTGGTGCGGGCGGTGTGGCGTGACAACTTGTGAACAGAACTCGAACTCTAAAGAACTAGACGCTAAGACCAGCAAACTTGACACGACGATGCAACCGCAAATTCAACAAAGCAAAAAACCCTAAAAGATATGCAAAGGCTCAGATGGGTTCGGAATGATGAACTAACCCTAAATTTTTTTTTTTTTGGCTTTTTCCGGGACTGTAGGTATGAAGAACAGACTCGATCTAAACTCACGAAAAACTGTAAATTCACCGAGCAACCTGGGAATCTGATACCACTTGATAGAGCGAGGGTGTCCCGATCTTTCGATGAGATGATATCTATCATTTTTGGTGAGAGTAGACTTTGACGATCCGAATACGAACATGCGAGGACGTCGCGCCTTAGCAATCGCTCTAAACCAACTCCGAGAGGTTATTGACCACGCCGGAGCAACAATCAACCTGACCCAGAGGGTCTATCTCCTGCAAGCAAACGAAGAACAAGCAAGAAACTAAGATTTGCAATCTGGATATTGCGAATATAAGATGAAAGCTTTATTGATCGAGGTGGGGTTCGGTTGAGTCTTGGTCTGGTCGTTGAAACAAACGAAGTACGCGGAAGTTGCAGCTATGGCGAACTTTTAATCTAAACAAAACCCAAAGTCTAAACGTGTGCCCTAAGGGTTGTATATATGGAGGAAGAGGAGGGGATTTCGGGGACCTGAAGGAGGGGTCCGAAACCAACCCTATCTCTTGTTTTCCCCACACATACGGACTCTAAAAACAGCCTATACTCAAGTATTTCGAAATTACATGGGCCTGGGCCCAATATAAGGTGACGCAGCACCTAATAGCCTCTGGACGAAATTAGAAGTGACATCTTGTATATTTCGTCCAAGGCTTCCTGCACTCATTGATGGTGGCTTCAAAGTCCTGAAAATCATCACTTGTAACTCCGTTCTTGTTCCCTTGTGCATGCCATCATCTCCATGCTTGAATTGCTCCAAGGTTCCTCGTTTCTTGTCAAGCTAGGGCCCTTCATTTGTAAGCAAAACAAATGTATCCAATTTAGGCAGCAACATATTCTCATGAACTTAGAATCATTACCAAGAAACGAAAGTACCTGATAATTTAATTGGCGTGCGCGAGCTCTAGTAATTGGTCCAGTATGTATAGAAGCAGGGCTGTTGGGGTTGTAACAATGGTATGATGTCCTCATAAGTGCCCAGAGAAATTATGCTACTATGAAAAAGAAATTCTAGCGGTTGTATTGCCGTGTGATAAGTTCAGATCTTTTGTTGTTGATTCCAAAGTAAACTGTTCACACTGATTCATGCTGCTATTAAATATCTTGTGGAAAAGAAAGATACTAAACCTAGACTATTAGATGGGTTCTCTGTTACAAGAATTGATTTGCATATTATTGATAGAAAGGGAGCTGAGAACCCCGTAGCAGACAAACTTGTCTATGTTAAGAAAATAGTCTTGATGACCCACGCCTATTGATGATAGTTTTCCTGATGAGCAATTAGCTGTCATAAATGCTTCTGTAATACTCCATGGTATGCGATTATGCTAATTACATTGTTGCTAAAATTTATACACATAGTTTCACATACCAGCCAAAAGAAAAGTTTTCTATGATTTAAGACATTACTTTTGGGATGACCCACACTTTATAACGAAGTAGTAGATGGGTGTTATTAGACGTTGTGTACCTGAGCATGAAAGGAACAGATCCTATGCAAGTGCCACTCGAAGCTTACGGAGGACACCATGCTGGAGATAGAACTGCACACAAGGTATTGCAATCCGGTTTTTATTGGCCTACTCTCTCAAGGATGCCGTAAGTTTTCTTGTCTTGTATGAATGCCAGATAATTGGTAATATAGGGACATCAGGAAATGCCTATGAATTATTCACTTGTTTATTGAACCAGTTAATGTTTGGGGCTTGATTATATGGGACCTTTCCTTCCTCTAATGGTATACACATATTTAGTTGCTGTTGATTACATTCTAAGTGGGTAGCAAGCTATTCCAACTAGTAGTGCTGACTCATAACAACACTTCTATTAAGATGCTATAAAGAAGTTATTTTATTTCGAGGTTTGGAAGTCCCTAGATATGTAATGACTGATGGTGGTTCACATTTTATTCATGGTGCTTCCGTTTTAAAATGCGTGCTAAATATGATGTTAACCATAAAATGCCATTCCATATACACTCCGTCTAGTGGTTCAAGTAAAAAAAATTGAGCAATAGAGAGATTAAATTGATTTTGAAAGACTGTTGAAGGTCTAGAAAGAATTGGTCTAAGAAACTTGATGATGCAATTATGGCTAATAGAGAAACTACTTATAAAAACACTATGTGATAGAGGAGGGGGTGTACCGATCTTTCATAGATGTAGATGGTTAACTATCGAATTTGGTTGGAAGCCGACTTTGACGATCCCGACTACAAAGTGCACGACGTTGACGCATAGCAAATCGCTTAAACCAATCTCCTGAGGTTACTGACGATGCTGGAAGCACGGATCAGCCTGACCACAGAAGGGTCTCATTCCGCACGCAATACGAGAACAAGACAAGAATATGATATATGCAATCGGAATATTACGAATATAGATGAAGTATTAGATAATGGTGGGGATCCGAAAGCGGTCTTCTGGTCTGGGTTACTTCGCGACACAAAACGAAGTCACCGAAGTTGCAATGGCTAACTTTAAACAAACAAATCCAAGCTAAACGGTGCCCTAAGCGCTGTATTATATATGGAGAAGAGGAGGGATTTTCGTGTGGCCCTTGAAGGAGGGGTCCGAACACAACCATACTCTTGTTTCCCCACACATAACGGACTCTAAAAACAGATACTCAAGGTTATTCGAAATTACATGGGTCCTGCCAATAATAAGGTGATTGCGCACCTATAATAGATCTATGACGAAAATTTATGAAGTGGCATATTGTATATTTCGTCCAAGGCTTCCTTGACTCATTATGGTGGCTTCAAAGTCCTGAATCATCACTTGTGAACTACTCTTGTATTCCCCTTGCGATGCCATCATTCCATGCGTGAACTGCTCCAAGGTTCCTCTTTCTTGTCCAAGCTAGGCCCTTCATTGTAAGCAAACACAAAACGTGCAGCATAGTGTCGGTTGTTACTAAGTATGGGCCACTAGTACCCCTTACTTGTGCACTGGGCAGTTGTAGCCGTCCGCGGCAGGCTTGACGGGATCAGCTCGAGGTCGATTCAAGTATCAAGGAATGTCAAGTCAGAGCATCTGAGGATCAGCAAGATAAGCAAAGCTGGAAAGCGAAGGCCAGCGCTCCCCGGGCAAGATCTATCCGGCGATGGCGTGGAGCCGGCAAGGACTCGGCGCCCGGCACGCCTCGCGCTGGCAAGCTGGTCCAGCAAAGCTTGGCGCCTGGCAAAGGCCCTGGCGCCCGGCAAGGTTTGGTGCCCGGCAAGGATCAGCGCCCTGGCGAGATTCGTCACTGTGAACGCTTCGGCACCCAGCGAACAAGCCTGACATTCTGCGGTCCTTCTCTGGAGCGTGGGAAGCGCCAGTGGAGGAGAAGGCTTACGGCTTGCTGGATGGGATGGCCCTTTTCCATCCCAAGAAAGTGAGGACACCTAAGCGGAACACTCACGGTGCATAAATGCGCTGTCTAATCCTAAGGTAGGGGTTAGGTATTGATACCTGAGCACTCACCTCACTGTATGACATTTTGCCACAGTGGAGACCCCGTTGAGCATATTAAAGGAGCCAAGGCAACTGATACAGGAGGGGAGGGAGAACTTCTGGCCCATTCTGCATTGGCTAGTGCTCTTGAACGTACTGTTCATTGCGAGCGCTCTGAAGGCTGGGGCTCGCAAGAACATCAATAAGGAAACCAAAAGAAGGAGTAGGATTTTAGCTGTCAGGCGCCCAAACTGGGTAAAAAACCTCCCGCGTCGACTCAACTGTTTGCTCGTTTGCGTTATACCTCTCCCCCCGCCGAATCGTTAAAGGGGTCTCTCGGGACACCCATAGGTGTCGTGCCACGACACATAGCTTAATTCTCACTCAAAAACAATACCACAATCTAATCATGCCAGTTGTACATTCTGATTAATATTTTTAACAGAATTTTTCCTTGTCTTAAGCGCTGCCCCAATTTTTTGAAGTCAATTCACGTGGATAATATGGGGAACCCAAAGAGTTACGATAGACAGTTTTCAAAGCAGCCCACGTAGGTTGAATAGGATATACACAATGTTCAGACCACCATACACATGCAAAACTAGTAAAAGCACAAACATCAGCCAGCAACACGTCTTCTCGGGATATTGTAAAACATGAATAAAACGTTTGTTCAGTTTCTAATCCAAGTAAGATATATATAAGGAAATATCCTACCCTCAAATGGTGGAATATTCAATTCAGTTTAGGAAGATGGTTCAATGATCTCGACCTACAGCGGTAAGCAGCCCTACATGCGATTATTGGCATTGTGGACGACACTGGTGCTGGTACGTAGTTCTGATTTGATCAACAATCCTCGATAATCGCCCATAATCGTCCTCGCTCAGTGGGCGCAGGAGCCATAGAAGACATTCAACCGTTGGTGCAGCGGGCACCAGAAGTTTGACCAGGCATCCAAGGGGAGCGCTGTGTTTGCTCGTCCCAATGATTTGGTAAGGCAGGCGACGTTGTGTTGTTGTTTGTAGAGGTGCGACAAGGTTGCGCCAGCGGTGGTTGTGGAAGACGCGCAAGGCAATCAGTTAAACTGGTTATCGAGCTTGTGTACGAACGTCTTCTCAATTCATCTCATTCTCTTCCATGGCCCTTCAAATATGATTTAGCAAATCTTGCACCTGTTCCACTCATTCATTTGCCTGTGACAATTATCATTGTAGCTGTTTGTTCGTCATGGTCTCCAATCAGCTCATCGGTGTGATCCTGCCATGGTTAGCAGCAATAGAAACACACAAGAATATGATTCCTACAGAGACTAATAGGAAGTGGTGGTGGTGTGGTGTCACAAATACGCTCCAAGCAAAACTTCAAAATTCTTACCAGGTTTCTACCCAGCAGCAGGTGGGATCGGCAAACCTTGTATCAAAATCACCAAGTTGGATAGAGCGCTTGCCAGGTGGTGTCAAACGCCGAGTAGAGTATGTGGAGCTGGAAAGGCTTATGATATGGTAGCAAAAAAGGGTCAGCACATAATCAATTCAGAGATGCAAAGTTGAATAAAACGCTCAACGACGGTAATTGTGCTGGTCCTGGCGTGAGACCGTATAGAGACGCGAGCCTAGACACTAACAAAATCACGGCGCGGCACATAACAAGGGAAGTTTTTCGTTTTTTTTTCGCTTCTTTTTTTTGCGCTCCTTTTTGTTGTGTGCAAAAAATCACTATAATGGCGAGGTCTCAAAAACTCTGTCCCAAGTCAAAACTATCAGGATTGCCACGAAAATGTTTCTGTTTTGACAATTTTTTTTTCGAAAATCCAGGGCGCACGACGAAAGATACATTAAAAAATAGTGCTGACCAAAAATCCAATGATGGCGAGTGTCTCAAACGCTCCCGGGACCTTAAAAATAGGATAGGGAAACCAAAAATATTTTGGACTGCCAAAAATTTTGGCCTAAAAAACTGCACGGGGGTCTTCGGAGCTTTTTTTCTTCGAAAACGATCGGAAAAAGAGGGTTCTCGAAAACAAACCTATATGAAAGAACAAACTCGGATGGTGGTGGATATATGGTGGTAGAATATTTGTCAGCGGTATTGATGGTATATTGGCAGCAGGGTGGTAGGATACGGCAGCGGTGGTGGTATATGGCCAGCGGGGGGGTATATGGAAACTCTTAAAGGACTAGGACGCTAAGACCAGCAACTAGACCACGACGATGCAAAACGCAAATATCAACAAACAAAAACCCTAAAAAGATTATGCAAAGGTCTCAGATTGGTTCGGCTATGATGAACAACCCTAATTTTTTTTTTGGCTCAGTTTCGTGGACTGTAGGTTTGAAGACAGACTCGATCTTAAATACGAAAAACTGTAAAATCTCACCCGAGCAACCGAAAAATTGATACACATCTGATAGAGGACGGTGGGTTGTCCCGATCTTTCGATTGAGACTGGTTAAACTATCGATTTGGTGGCAGCCGGACTTTGACGATCACGACTACAAAACGTGCACGACGTTGCGCCCTTAGCAATCGCGTAAACCAATTTCCGAGGTTACTGAAGATGCTGGAAGCACCGATTCAGTCTGACCACGAAGGTCTATCTGCACGCAATCGAAAGCAACAAGCAATAAGAATATGGATAATGCAATCTGAATATGCGAATATTTAGATGAAAGTTATTGATTAAGGTGGGGATCCGAAAAGAGGTCTGGTCGGTGGACCACAAACGAAGTACACGAAGTTGCAATGGCTACTTTTAAAACATAAACAACTCCCAAAGTCTAAACGGCGCCCTAAGGGCTCGACGCTTGTAATATATGGAGGAAGAGAGGGGATTTTGTGGGCCCTGAAGGCAGGGTCCGCAACCAACCCTATATCTTGTTTCCCCCACGCATTACGGACTCTTAAAAACAGCTACACTCAAAGTTATTCGAACATTACATGGGCCTTGGCCCCAATTCATAAGGTGACGCAGCACCTATAATAGGCCTTAGACAAATTTATGAAGTGTGACATTTTCATTCGGCTCGCGTCTCTACCACGATCTAGCCTAGGACCAGCACAGTACCGTCGTTGAGAGTTTATTCAACATTGCATCTCTGAATTGATTATTGCTGACCCTTTTTGCTACCATATCATAAGCCTTCCCAGCTCCACATACATCTACATCGTGCGTTTGACACCACCTGGCAATCGCTCTGTCCAAGCTCTGAGAGTTTTGACTACAAAGGTTGCCGATCACCACCTGCTGCTGGGTAAGAACTGGTAGAATTTGAGATTTGCTTGACGGATTTGTGACACCACACCACACCACCACCACTTTCTAGTAGTCTGTAGGATCATATTCTTGTGTGTTTCTATTGCTGCTAACCATGGCAGGATCACAAGCCGACGAGATTGACTGGGAGAACATGACGAACAAGGAGTTGCATGATAAATTTCAGCAAATGATGAGTGGCCAGGTGGGAGATGTGCTAAACAGATTTGAAGAGGCCATGGAGAAGATAGATGGCATGGAGAAGTCGTTCGAGACAATGCTGGATAACAAGTTTAATGAATTGCTCACGCGTCTTCCCCAACCACCACCGGCTGCACCTGTCGCACCTCTGCAACGACAACAACAACGCCCCCTTCCAAATCAGTTCGGACGAGCGAAGCGTGTTCCTCTTGAGGATGGCCAAACTTCTGGTGCTGCTGTACCTACTGTTGATGCTTCTTTGGCTTCTACTCCTGCTGCTGCTGGTGCCGAGGAGGAGGATGATTACGCGGGCGATTATGAGGATGAGGTTGATCAAAATCATAACTACGTGCAACCACCAGCACCAGGTCGTCCACATGCAAATAATCGCAATGGTAGGTCTGCACCACCACTTCAGGTACGAGATCATGACCATCTTCCTAAATTAAAATTGAATATTCCACCATTCGAGGGTAGATATGTTCCTGATATATATCTTACTTGGGAGTTAGAAACTGAACAACGTTTTACATGTTTACAATATCCCGAGGAACGACGTGTTGCTGCTGCTGTTTGTGCTTTCACTAGTTTTGCATGTGTATGGTGGTCTGAACATTGTAGATTATATCCTATTCCAGCTACGTGGGCTGCTTTGAAAACTGCTATGCGTACTCGTTGGGTTCCACCATATTATCAACGTGAATTACTTCAAAAATTGCAGCGCTTAAGACAAGGAAAAAATTCTGTAGAAGAATATTATCAGGAATTACAAACTGGCATGATTAGATGTGGTATTGTTGAGGAGAATGAAGCTATGCTTGCACGTTTCATGGGTGGATTAAATAGAGAGATTCAGACAATTCTAGAGTATAAGGAGTATAATAATATCACTCGTTTATTCCATCTTGCTTGTAAAGCTGAACGTGAAGTGCAGGATCGACAGGCATTGGTGCGAACTAATTTTTCTGCAGGTCGATCTTCATCATGGACACCGCGTGCCTCCTCTAGTCCCACACGTCCAACTGCGGCACCACTGACTTCAGCCGCCAATTCCAACCGAGATATAAGAAAACAGGCACCACCACCACCATCTGCCAAGAGTACACCTTCTGGGCCTGCCCAGAGCTCTTCTTCATCTATGGCATCAACAGGGCACACACATGATATTATTTGTCGTCGTTGTAAGGGAAGAGGTCATTATGCGAGAGAATGCCAATCTCCGCGTGTTATGATTGCTACTGAGGATGGTGGGTATGAGTCCGCTAGTGACTATGATGAGGAGACTTTGGCTCTTATTACAAGTGAAGAACACGGTGGAGATGATTCTGATCATGAGACGCAATACATGGCTCCTGAAGACGCTGACATGTATGAATGTTTAGTTGCTCAACGTGTTTTGAGTGTGCAGGTCACACAAGCTGAGCAAAATCAGAGGCATAATTTGTTCCATACAAAGGGAGTTGTGAAGGAACGTTCTGTTCGCGTCATCATAGATGGAGGGAGCTGCAACAACTTGGCTAGCATGGAGATGGTGGAGAAGCTATCTCTCACCACAAGACCACATCCACATCCTTACTATATCCTATGGTTCAACAACAGCGGCAAGGTTAAGGTAACACGTACTGTTCGTGTGCATTTTAGTATCTCTACATATGCTGATTATGTTGATTGTGATGTGGTACCCATGCAAGCATGTTCATTATTACTTGGTAGACCATGGCAATTTGATAAAAATTCTGTACACCATGGTAGAAACAATCAGTATACTCTTGTTCATAAGGATAAACATATTACTTTGCTTCCTATGACTCCTGATTCTATTTTGAAAGATGATATTAATAGAGCTAGTAAAGCAAAACAGGAGAAAAATAAGAGTGAAAATCAGATTGTGGCAAAAGAATTTGAGCAACAAATGAAGCCTAATAATAAACCATCTAGTGTTGCTTCTGAAATTAAATTGAAAAGTGCATGCTTACTTGCCACCAAATCTGATATTGATGATCTAGATTTTAGCAATTCTGTTTGCTATGCTTTTTGATAGAGGCGAGGGTGTCCCGATCTTTCGATGAGATGATAGCTATCGTTTTTGGTGGAGTAGACTTTGACGATCCGACTACGAACGTGCGAGGACGTCGCGCCTTAGCAATCGCTAAACCAACTCCGAGAGGTTATTGACCACGCCGGAGCACAATCAACCTGACCACGAGGGTCTATCTCCTGCAAGCAAACGAAGAACAAGCAAGAAACTAAGATTTGCAATCTGGATATTGCGAATATAAGATGAAAGCTTTATTGATCAAGGTGGGGTTCTGTGACGTCTTGGTCTGGTCGTTGAACACAAACGAAGTACGCGAAGTTGCAGCTATGGCGAACTTTTAATCTAAACAAAACCCAAGGAAAAAGCTACTAGATGGATCTACTTATATAGGAGTAAGGGGTGGCGGCCAAGGAGGTGGGAGGACTTCCCAAGGCAGCCTAAAACTAACCCTAGGTCGTACAAGGCTCATGGGCCCAAGTGGAGGTGATGCAACACCTTTGGACTTGTAGTTTGACTCGGATTCTGCTACAGCGTCAGATTGTTTCGTCGATAACTCATAGCTCCGGATGAATTTTAAGGTGAATCCAATTGGGTTGGAAAGAGCACGAAATCTACTTTCCAACAAAAAAAGAATCACCCAATTCGGAGTCCGTATGAAAAAGTTCTTGGCGTTTTGAGTCAGGTATGTCTGTGCAGTCCGAATCTGAATCCAGAACGTGAGAGACTTGGACTCTATCTTCTCTTGGCCCAAAAGTGACGTGAGAGGACTTTTTGAACAGCACCTAAACTTCTCGTTTTCCCTTATCTTCATATGTGAATTGTACAAATGTCTCATACACCTGCAATTAGACATGGCACAAAAGTTTGTGAAGTATTTTTGTCCTGGATGACACAAATAAATTATTGCATAGTTTGCATTAGAAATCACCTCACAAATATACATGTATGCAATATTTTTGGTCGTATCCAAGGTATTCATGTCCTCATCAAGCGGACTCATACCCACCATCCTCAGTAGCAATCATAACACGCGGAGATTGGCATTCTCTCGCATAATGACCTCTTCCCTTACAACGACGACAAATAATATCATGTGTGTGCCCTGTTGATGCCATAGATGAAGAAGAGCTCTGGGCAGGCCCAGAAGGTGTACTCTTGGCAGATGGTGGTGGTGGTGCCTGTTTTCTTATATCTCGGTTGGAATTGGCGGCTGAAGTCAGTGGTGCCGCAGTTGGACGTGTGGGAGTAGAGGAGGCACGCGGTGTCCATGATGAAGATCGACCTGCAGAAAAATTAGTTCGCGCCAATGCCTGTCGATCCTGCACTTCACGTTCAGCTTTACAAGCAAGATGGAATAAACGAGTGATATTATTATACTCCTTATACTCTAGAATGGTCTGAATCTCTCTATTTAATCCACCCATGAAACGTGCAAGCATAGCTTCATTCTCCTCAACAATACCACATCTAATCATGCCAGTTTGTAATTCCTGATAATATTCTTCTACAGCATTTTTTCCTTGTCTTAAGCGCTGCAATTTTTGAAGTAATTCACGTTGATAATATGGTGGAACCCAACGAGTACGCATAGCAGTTTTCAAAGCAGCCCACGTAGCTGGAATAGGATATAATCTACAATGTTCAGACCACCATACACATGCAAAACTAGTGAAAGCACAAACAGCAGCAGCAACACGTCGTTCCTCGGGATATTGTAAACATGTAAAACGTTGTTCAGTTTCTAACTCCCAAGTAAGATATATATCAGGAACATATCTACCCTCGAATGGTGGAATATTCAATTTTAATTTAGGAAGATGGTCATGATCTCGTACCTGAAGTGGTGGTGCAGGCCTACCATTGCGATTATTTGCATGTTGATAGAGGCGAGGGTGTCCCGATCTTTCGATGAGATGGTAGTTATCGTTTTTGGTGGAGTAGACTTTGACGATCCGACTACGAACGTGCGAGGACGTCGCGCCTTAGCAATCGCTAAACCAACTCCGAGAGGTTATTGACCACGCCGGAGCACAATCAACCTGACCACGAGGGTCTATCTCCTGCAAGCAAACGAAGAACAAGCAAGAAACTAAGATTTGCAATCTGGATATTGCGAATAGAAGATGAAAGCTTTATTGATCAAGGTGGGGTTCTGTGACGTCTTGGTCTGGTCGTTGAACACAAACGAAGTACGCGAAGTTGCAGCTATGGCGAACTTTTAATCTAAACAAAACCCAAAGTCTAAACGGTGCCCTAAGGGCTGTATATATGGAGGAAGAGGAGGGGATTTCGTGGCCCTTGAAGGAGGGGTCCGAAACCAACCCTATCTCTTGTTTCCCCACACATACGGACTCTAAAAACAGCCTATACTCAAGTATTTCGAAATTACATGGGCCTGGCCCAATAATAAGGTGACGCAGCACCTACAATAGCCTCTGGACGAAATTTATGAAGTGACATCTTGTATATTTCGTCCAAGGCTTCCTGCACTCATTATGGTGGCTTCAAAGTCCTGAAATCATCACTTGTAACTCCGTTCTTGTTCCCCTTGTGCATGCCATCATCTCCATGCTTGAACTTGCTCCAAGGTTCCTCTTTCTTGTCCAAGCTAGGCCCTTCATTTGTAAGCAAAACAAATGTATCCAATTTAGGCAGCATCATATTCTCATGAACTTTAGAATCATTACCAAGAAACGAAAGTACCTGATATTTTAATTGGCGTGCGCGAGCTCTAGTAATTGGTCCAGTATGTATAGAAGCCGGGGGTTGTGGGTGTAACAATGGTATTGATGTCCTCATCACACGAAACACAAATCCATCGTTAACGACGAACTTGTTCCATGTTCTCCCTTCCTTACAATTCTGCAATACATCTTTAAATTCAGCATCATGCACATATTGATCTTTGATGGTCTCCAAACCAAATATTTTAAAGTCAAGTTGTGAAAGCATAGTATAACGACGAGACAATGCATCAGCAATAACATTTTCTTTACCCTTCTTGTGTTTAATGACATAAGGGAAAGTCTCAATAAATTCAACCCATTTAGCATGTCTACGGTTCAGTTTTGCTTGACTTTTAATGTGTTTCAAAGATTCATGATCAGAATGTATAACAAATTCTTTGGGCCATAAATAATGTTGCCATGTTTCTAAGGTCCGAACAAGAGCATATAATTCTTTATCATAAGTAGAATAGTTCAGACTAGGCCCACTCAATTTTTCAGAAAAGTATGCAACAGGTTTGCCATCTTGTAATAAAACACCTCCTAATCCAATTCCACTAGCATCACATTCAAGCTCAAAAGTCTTATTAAAATCAGGAAGTTGGAGTAAAGGAGCATGTGTCAACTTATCTTTCAATACCGTGAAGGCTTCTTCCTGGGAGGTACCCCAAACAAAAGGCACATCCTTCTTTGTAAGCTCATTGAGAGGTGCAGCAATGGTGCTGAAATCTCTCACAAAACGCCTATAGAAACCAGCGAGTCCAAGAAAACTCCTCACTTGAGTGACCGTTTTGGGCTGTGGCCAACTCTCAATAGCTTCAATCTTGGCTTTATCAACTTCAATTCCCTGTGGAGTAACAACATAGCCAAGAAAAGATACTCGGTCGGTGCAAAAGGTGCACTTCCCAAGGTTACCAAACAAACGTGCATCACGTAAAGCAATAAAAACAGCACGTAAATGTTCCAAATGTTCCTCCAAAGATCTGCTATAAATCAGTATATCATCAAAATAGACTACCACAAATCGTCCAATGAAAGCACGTAAAACTTCGTTCATTAATCTCATGAAAGTACTAGGTGCATTAGTTAACCCAAAAGGCATGACTAACCACTCATATAATCCAAACTTTGTTTTAAATGCTGTTTTCCATTCATCCCCCAAACTGATGGACAAACTGAAGTAGTCAATAGAACATTGTCTACTATGCTTAGGGCTGTTTTGAAGAATAACAAGAAAATGTGGGAAGAATGCTTGCCTCATATTGAATTTGCTTATAATCGTTCATTGCATTCTACTACTAAGATGTGTCCTTTTGAAATTGTGTATGGTTTCCTTCCTCGTGCACCAATTGATTTGTTGCCTCTTCCATCTTCGGAGAAGGTTAATTTTGATGCTAAACAACGTGCTGAATTGATCTTAAAAATGCATGAGTTAACTAAGGAGAACATTGAGCATATGAATGCTAAATATAAACTTGCTGGAGATAAGGGTAGAAAACATGTTGTGTTTGCACCTGGAGATCTTGTTTGGTTACATTTGCGTAAGGATAGATTTCCTGATTTGCGCAAATCAAAGCTAATGCCATGTGCTGATGGTCCTTTTAAGGTGTTAGAGGAAATAAATGATAATGCATATAAACTTGAGCTGCCTGCAGATTTTGGGGTTAGTCCCACTTTTAACATTGCAGATCTGAAGCCTTATTTGGGTGAGGAAGATGAGCTTCCGTCGAGGACGACTTCATTTCAAGAAGGGGAGGATGATGAGGAAATCAATACCATTGTTACACCCACAGCCCCTGCTTCTATACATACTGGACCAATTACTAGAGCTCGCGCACGCCAATTAAATTATCAGGTACTTTCGTTTCTTGGTAATGATTCTAAAGTTCATGAGAATATGATGCTGCCTAAATTGGATACATTTGTTTAGCTTACAAATGAAGGCCCTAGCTTGGACAAGAAAGAGGAACCTTGGAGCAAGTTCAAGCATGGAGATGATGGCATGCACAAGGGGAACAAGAACGGAGTTACAAGTGATGATTTCAGGACTTTGAAGCCACCATAATGAGTGCAGGAAGCCTTGGACGAAATATACAAGATGTCACTTCATAAATTTCGTCCAGAGGCTATTATAGGTGCTGCGTCACCTTATTATTGGGCCAGGCCCATGTAATTTCGAAATACTTGAGTATAGGCTGTTTTTAGAGTCCGTATATGTGGGGAAACAAGAGATAGGGTTGGTTTCGGACCCCTCCTTCAAGGGCCACGAAATCCCCTCCTCTTCCTCCATATATACAGCCCTTAGGGCACCGTTTAGACTTTGGGTTTTGTTTAGATTAAAAGTTCGCCATAGCTGCAACTTCGCGTACTTCGTTTGTGTTCAACGACCAGACCAAGACGTCACAGAACCCCACCTCGATCAATAAAGCTTTCATCTTATATTCGCAATATCCAGATTACAAATCTTAGTTTCTTGCTTGTTCTTCGTTTGCTTGCAGGAGATAGACCCTCGGGGTCAGGTTGATTGTGCTCCGGCGTGGTCAATAACCTCTCGGAGTTGGTTTAGCGATTGCTAAGGCGCGACGTCCTCGCATGTTCGTAGTCGGATCGTCAAAGTCTACTCCACCAAAAACGATAGATATCATCTCATCGAAAGATCGGGACACCCTCGCCTCTATCAGCACTGTCTAGAGTTTTACTAGCATAATGAATAACATTCAATTTCTTATCAACTCTTTGTTCTAGAACAGCACTAACAGCATAATCACTAGCATCACACATAATTTCAAAGGGTAAATTCCAATCAGGTGGTTGAACAATAGGTGTAGAAATCAAGGCTTTCTTAAGTATTTCAAATGCTTCTACACAATCATCATCAAAAACAAAAGGAACATCTTTTTGGAAGAGATTAGTGAGAGGCCTAGAAATTTTAGAGAAGTCTTTAATAAACCTCCTATAGAAACCAGCATGACCAAGGAAAC